>VOQK01033911.1:28997-44850 GCA_015052645.1 Benitochromis conjunctus
ATCATAAATCCAGTATCCAGTGTAACAACTACTCAGACTTATACATATATATTTATCAGAAACATATTTTCAAGCTTCTTCTCTTCCAAACAATAAGTCATCTCACGTCCTGACCTTGCAAATGACTTTCTTTAGCATACAGTGAATCAGAAAACCACAGATGAAAACATGGTGGGTTTCAGATTTAAAACCTGTGGTATGTTGACAACACAAAAACACAGAAATAAACAAGCAAAGACGCAGGGCCCCCATTAGACCAGCTGGTAACTAGAAAACAATGTCACCTTCATAAGTCACACTGGTGTGATAACAATAACACACACAATCCACTTACTGTGTGGCTTTGACAATGTCCCAGGTGCTGTAGTCGTCCACGTGGTTTTTACGGCTGACATTCTCGCTGTAGCCATGATTGTAATGTATCTGGGGTTTGATTTCCTAAAAGTAAACAGGGAGGACAAAAGACAGTTAACTTCCTGCCTACTTTTGAGGTGACATCACAGGATTTTTGTACTAAAATTGTAAATTTCCAATTAATAAAAAAGAAAGTCCTGGGTAACAGGGATCAGAGCTTCCGTCACGTCACAATACTTACATTTTTATAGCATAAAGCTGAAAAGTTTAGAACTTCTGGGAGTAAAACAATGCTTTGAAGCAATGGTGCAGAATAATGTGACTCTTCTTATCATGCTATAAAGGAGTTAAAGATGTTAAGAACCCTCAATATAGTAGCAATAAAAAAATAAATGACTACAGACAAATTTTCTTGAACATGCTTGCTCAAATTCTGATTTATTTTCATTGTTGTCCATTCTACTCATTTTGTTTTTACAATAATCCATAGGTTAATGTTCTATGAAATATATCTGATAAAAACGAAATGGGTCCAAGATTTTGGGTTTAATGATATAAAACAGAGAGAAGAAGAGCATTCTGCTATTTTTGTTGTTGTTTATTTTTACATCGCTCACCTGACTACAACCACTGGACACACTCAACTGTGTAACACAAATTACTGTTCACATAGCAACAACTCAGTGCAATTACATATGTCTGGAGCAAGCATCATGGTTGGGCTAGTCAGAGTATTTCAGAAACAGCTGAGCTACTGGGATTTTTCTGCACAGCCACCTCTACGGTTTATAACAGAGAACAGTCAGAAAAAGAGAAATTATCCAGTGAATGTACTTGTAAAGGTGAAAAAGCTTTGTTAATATCAGAAATCAGAGTGGCCAGACTGCTTTGTGCCAATAGGACGGCAACAATAACAAACAAACAAAAAAAACAGGAATGGAGAAGTGCATCTCTGAATGAACAATGGGCTGAACCTTGAAGCAGATGAAGACACATCAGGTGCTACTCCTAAGATCAGTAAACTGAGACTACATTTTGAGAACAACATTTGGAGAGCAGGAGCAGAATTAGGTGTAAGGAGTAGAAAAGCACGGATCCATTTTGCCTCGTGTTATCTTTTGTGCACAGACTTGTTTGACGCAAGTTGACAACAAACTGTGTCAAATTCAAAACTGTCAAAAGATGAGGGGACAGAGGCCATCAAGTGTACTGCAACCCTTGCAATATTAACTAGAATTACTACCAGACTTGACTTTTTGGAAATAAAATGACATCACTTCACTGTTTTATTATTTTCTTTAGACATTTGTTTAAAATGTGGTCATAATGACCAAAGAAATGTTCGAGTTAAAACCAAAAATGTGTTTTCCCAGGCACACCAAACTTCTGTTCATGTGTGAGTCCAAGTAAGTCCAGACATTGCCACCAAGAGTGCAAAGGCAAAAAAAAAAAGAAGAAAAAAATAAAATATCCCCAGTGGGTTGGCATACTGGGAAAAAGTTCAAGATACCACACCACACAAAGATGCAATTTTGGTTTGGCCTGGTTCACCGAGCTGCAAAAACATAAACAGATGGCCATTATCCGATAACAGCAGGGTCAACAAGGGCACATGTGACAAAAATACATATGGAACAAAACTTCCAGTGTAGTCAAAAGTTGGGCTGGAAATTAGATGACTATAACCAAATGCTATGAAGTAAGCATGTAAGACCAGTGAGGACGACAACTGTTCTGCAGACATTTGCAACAGAACTAAGGGATAAAAATGTAAATCAAGATTCATTTCATTCATTCATTTCGACAAGAGGTGAAATCAGATGACTTAGGAGAAAATGTGTGTGCATGGGTCTTCATTTGAACAAATCTAAACCTACTCACGCCCTCAGCACTGACACTGCAGAGCTACAATGTTAGCGATTGCATGCACCCTGGCCAATGCAGCAAGCATAATAGGCCCATAAGGGCCAGCCAGGCTTTGAAAAGACCACTGTGACAGAAACAAGTTTAGGAGGCAGTGAACTGCAGGGGACATGCTCCTTAAAATGCAGACACACAGTGTAGTGCTCCATAACACTTCAGCTTTTATATAAATAGCTGATCACAGAATTCAATTATAAAAAGAGAATAAAAGCAGCAGGAGACCAGTGTCTGTGTCCTGCAGCTGCTGAGGATCTCTACTGTCACATGGATGTGGTGACTGTGCTACTCACATTAAATTAGCCTCCATAGTAACGCCTCAGAAACCACAATTAGCCTCGATCACACGGAAATGAGTTGCATCTGGTTAACACAGAGGCTCCCACTTTGCCTTTAGCCAGTGAGACTCGTAACTTTGTGAGTGGGCACCGAGCCACATGTTAAAGTGAGGGAAGTTGCTTCTTCTTCACTGCTTTTGAAGACCTTTTAAAATGTAAAAGGACATCCACACAAAGAAGAGTCTAAACTGTGATCGTGTCTCAGGAATTACCTCCTTAAAATCTCAATATATGGTCCGACTTTTACACAGCCTTTCAAGCCTTTTTGGCTGTGCTGCTGCTGCCATGCACTTAAGATTGAGAAATAATGAGGCATCCTCTGGGAAGGTGGATGAGGATACGACAGACCTGTGTAGAGCTGCTAGGTAGCTTGAGGTGAGATCTCAGGGGCCACAGGGACTACAAGCTTATGATTATGTTCAGAGTTTAACTTGGACTTCCCTACAGAGTCACAGGGATCTAACTGTGGCACCCATGTGTCTGCCACCATAGGTAAAAGGAGAAAAGTGCACAGGAAAAAGCAATACGGACAGGTTTGTTTTACAAGAATATAAGAGCTTCACTAGTGTATAACAATTTAAAGAAGAAATCACAGCTCAGTGAGGTGCTTCTTTTCCCATAGAGCCATCTGTACAAACAGTAGCATGCTGAGCTACTAGACAACAATCACGATTTACTATATTTTGATTAGCCCACAGAGTTAGATGCATCAAAGCTGAGTAAATCTGCCAATGACAGCTGTGACTGCAGCCTGCCAGCAGTCGTCTTAAACACTATTGAGCAGCGATGTGTAATTAATACAAAAAATATGTACAAAGTGTCCGCACATGATCATCTTTTGAACAGCATTCTCTGAATCACTTTGTTGAACTGCATGAGCAATAAACATATTTTCCTGTGCTAACATTCAGTGCTATCTATTCGTTTATATGTTCCAGACATTTATGAATTATATGATGGGATTTATGCTTACTTTAAAAGAATTGAAAGATTAGGTGCTGATTATTGGAATTATTGTAGCAAGGCATGTGAGGGATTAGATCCCAACACAGCAAATGCCTATGATGGATGCTAAAGAGGACTGTGAATGTAGCCGTACTTTGACATAGAAAAAGAATGATATTCATATGAAACCAATCAACCAGACAACTTGGTTTACTGATCACTGTGTCCATCCTTTAAAGCCCAAAAAACTCAGATGACTGATGCCAATGTAGGGTTAACAGCAGTGGCATTTTTATGAAGTGCACTACAGCGCATGACCTCAATATGGCATCTTCAAATTTGTTTAATAAAATAAGAAACACTTGTGTTTTTTGATTGTATTAAGAGGTGGTGTACACACCGGATAGGTCAGCAGTCCATCACAGGGCTAACACAAAGAGGCACAAAGAGGCAGACCACAAAGAGGCAGGGCCATTGTCCCTCTTGGGGGGGGACACTCCCATAAGGCTTAAATCTGAGACTCTCCACCATTTGACCTTAGAACTGAAGAAGCTTCTCGGATGAGAGGTGAAACGTCTTCAAGCAACTCAAAGAAGTCCAGACGCTTTTTTCTTTTTTCTTTCCAAGCTCCTTAGACGACCATCATTCTCTATTTACTGTGTCTGGCTTAACATACAGCAATATGACATTGTCTGCTTTTCGAACCAGGCCTCAAAAACCAGTATTAGCATCATTAACATCAGCCATACATATCATGTGCAAAAAATACAACTTAGTCTAGGGTTTCAGAAACAAGATCATAATGCTTTCTTTAGATTGAGGCAGTTCTCTAAGGTTCCTAAATCTCAGGCATTGCAAATCATCAGTGAGACCACCATGCAAATACTGGTGAGGGAAGGAAAAACAAGCTACAACATATAACTTTGTTTTACATGGTAAATCAGTTTGAGGGAGAGGATAGAAGACGAGGGTGGAGCAGAGATATGAAGGTGACTACCTCCTAATTTTTTCCTTCTATTTTAGGAGCATCAAAGCTGCCAGAATTCATTTGTACTTTCACTGCCAATGTTTGGTCATTTGACAAATCCACATAACCTATTAAAACAACCCCACGTGTTCTTCAGTTTAGTCCAACTGCCAAGGGGAGGAAATAAAAAGTGGGTGTAGAGAGCTGCTGAAATTCTTTTAAGTATAATCATAACTGCACTGAACTGTTTTTTCAGTTTGGCTGACAAACAGAAGCCTGATACTAAATGTGAAACTCAAAGCCTGAATATTCAGTTAGGGAAAAGTGTGAGCAATTCTGTCTAGGCTTTCCTGTCATCAGAGGAAGGTGGAGAAAGCAGGCTCATCTATAGACTCACAGAGAGCAGATGTTACATCACTTTCTCCAGCACCACTTTTTGTGAGTAACCTTTGACCCCTCGCCTGTCTGTGCAGCCACCCCCACCATCTCTGTCTCTCCTGCCATCAGAAAAAAAAAAAGCTGAGGATGGCATTTGTGACTTTAGTGATAACTGCAGCCTGTGCCTTTTTAAGCTTCCTTGTTGTGTGCCTGCTGACTTGTGATGAATACAACAGTTAGGTAGGAGGAAGGCAGGATAACACTACCAGTTAAACAGCATCTACTTCACTAATGTCATTGATTTAAGGTTGAAACCTTATCTTTTGAGGGCGTATACTTGGCTTCTGTTGGTGGAGCTGGTTGGTAGGACATATGGCAACAGCTCTACAGGGGGTGGTGGTGGTCATGTGCCTTGGACAGTAGCACTATTAAAAATAAGCAGGTATTATGAGATTATGACAGTATAATCAACAAAATCAGTTGACATAACTAGTAATACTTCTATAAAGGGAATCAAATCAATCTATGAAGCTAACAATTTGATTTTAATCTGAAGTGCATTAAGCAAAAATTGTATCCTATCTGCAACACCTAGTTTGCCAAGACTGGAGTTCTGTCTGGCTGTAGCCATAGATCACAATTGGATTTAGTCTGAAATTAGAGCTATTTCAAGGAGTTAATTCAATATTCAAGACACAGTTTGAATGCATGAATCAGGAAGCGGGGCAAAGGAGAAACCATTTTCATGAGAGAAATAATAAGAAGGCTCCAAGCATTTTCCAAGTTAGCACTGCAAGTACAGTCAAATCAAGTGGCTGAGCATGTCATCAACCTTTATGTGTGCTTTATGGACAAAACAACACTAATTTGAATTTCCAAATAAGACAACCTTTTATTGTTTACCTTCCTCAAGAGAGGAAATTTCCAAGTGCCAGGCTGAGCTGGTTCAAAGCAAACAAAAAGCAAAATAGAGGCCTTTCTGAGTATACAACTGAACTTCTGATGCTTGATTTCAGGTGTCTCACACATTTAGACTCACTCGGGTCTTTACGATCTACAGAATGACTCAGATTGCACTAAAGAGAGGAGCCACTTCAAGCCAAGCCTACTTATGAATGCGGGAAAAACACACTTTATGATGGAGTTACTACTGGTGACAGGTAGATGTGAAGCCAAAGGTCATTTTGTGACAGCTCCTGAGCAATGATGCAGCAGGAAACAACACAGAATTCATGGCACACAGACTTGAGAAAGACCATGTTTAGAAAAAGAGAGACCCCAGCTGTGTTCTTGTCTTTACTTTATTACTGAATGGAAAACTTTAATATAAAAGAAAACTTTCTAATATATAAAAGTAATGAGCACGTTTTTACCTATGTCAATCTCTCTATTGGTTGGTTTGAACTTTAGCTGGCAGGATGACCCACCCTTCTCTTCCAATATATAATAAAAGTGCTAGCTTACTTGCACTAAACAGAATGATTATTGACTAAGTTAGTCTGTAAGTGGCAACTCCACACAAACACACAGGAAGGACTGTGTTAGGGGAGAAAATAACATGAGGGTTCTCCTCATTTCATTTCCATTAATGAGGAGAGTCTACAATTTTTTTAACCTTATCTGCAAATACTAACAGAACAGAACTAACAGAACCACATCATCTGCGTAAAGCAGAGATGAGATTCTGAGACCACCCAAGTGAAAGCCTTCTGCCACTTGGCTACGCCTAGAAATTCTGTCCATAAAAATTACGAACAGAATCGGTGACAAAGGGCAGCCCTGGCGGAGTCCATCACCCACCAGGACCAAGTCTGACTTATTGCCAGCTATGCAGACCAAGCTCTTGCAACGGTTGTATAATGATCGAATGGGCCAGACACCCCATACTTCCAGAGCACCACCCCACAGGACAGCCCGAGGGTCGAATGCCTTCTCCAAGTCCACAAAACACATGTAGACTGGTTGGGCAAACTCCCATGCACCCTCAAGTATCCTTGAGAGGATAAAGAGCTGGTCCACTGTTCCACGACCAGGACAAAAACCGCATTGCTCCTCCTGTATCCGAGGTTCGACTAACAGACAGACCCTAGCATAGACCTTCCCAGGGAGGCTGAGGAGTGTGATCCCCCTATAGTTGGAACACACAAAATAATCTGTATTTATCTTATACTGGGTCTTTCTGCCACCAATTTAATTTCTCTCCCCCATCAGTGTGCCTGAGAGGGGTATATTAAAGATATCTGGACTTGATGACAACAGAGAAATCCAGAGTGAACAAGCTGTCTGAAATGAAACATTTAGAGCACAGAAAGCATCCATGATTGGCCACTGTGACATCACCTATTAGTTCTGGGCTCAACATTAATGTTATTGGTATTTTTTAAGCCAAACGTAACCATACTTGGACAAAAAGATGGGAGTGTTGACCTATGAGGAAATGATAGTTTGGTTAGCAAGCTGTATCCATAAAGTGTAATGCACAGACACAAATACAGGCTAATTACTATTAAGTATCAGATAATTGAAATATGAGAATTTCACACACAAAAACACAGGGGTGAAGTCCAGCTCAGTGACTCACCTAAATTCAAGCAGAGATGAAGCCTAGCAGAAAGTGATTGAGCTACCTATGACTGGGCACCTGTCAGTCCAAACAGCCCAAAGAGGGAAACTCTCCTTAAGGCAAAACAATTTTTACAACAAGCAGTAAACATGCTTTTTACTACTCTAAAGTTGGGTATTTTAACATGTAAGTCTATAGAAAATGACTTCCGTTTGGAGCCAGTAGAGGTTTTTGCCACTTCTGCAATGGCTTTATTTTTCAGCTCCAGAATTTGCTAATAGCAAACTGAAGCCTGAGCTTTAGGCTCGTAGAGATTACTTGTGTATATGCTGACCTCAGATGACACTTTGGCCACATCTAATGAGCATACAACAGTTTGAAGTATACAACAGAAAATAGGGATAAGTATGATAGGTCCCTTGTAGGTCAATCTCTACTACTGAAACGGGCAGCACAGCTGAGAAAGACAGCAACTGCAGTTGCTGGGGACGATATTATTGGGACTAGTAAACCAGAAAACTGTCTCTGCTCCTGGTTGGGAGTATTTTGGATGTAGTTCCAATGATAAAGATTGTTTATCATTGACCACTGTTGAACTCTTACAACTCCAAAAACAGGTTATTAACACCTTGGTTTTATTAAACTGCCAGTCTGCTACATCATTCCTGCTTTGCCCACTGACGTGCTGTATCTGCTACAACAACTGTCATCCACCAGCAAGAACATTTGGTAGACAGGCAATTATTAAATTATTATACTCAACTGTGTATTAGGGACAATTGTATAATAGGAAACTTTTTAGATCACCAAATTGATGCCACACTAATGACAAAAGAGTGCCAAGAAGACATGATGTTGTTGATGAGAGAAAGACGTCAGGGAGTTTACTACCTAACTACAAATATAGAGAAGGTATTATAGGCTATAACAGTGGGTTATCAGCTGAACAAGTGCAGGTAAAACTAGATTTATATTTAGCATTAAAGATATGCAATTGTATGCCTAAGCATGTGGCAAAGAGCCTGGTACAAGCATTGTGTAATTTGACAAGCTGAAATCAACCTGGGTATATCCTTAATACTTAAAGTGGTGTTATATTTCATGGCAAAAATAGTTTCTATAATATTGTAAAGAACCTAGGATCAGTCAAAAGACATAAGAACACTGACTTCTTTCATTCAAAACAATTCAAAAGTGGCAACTTGCAATCATACAACATTACTATTTGAGTTCTTACTGGCCCAATGTGTGAAGAAGATTAGTAAATTCAGAGCTTGAATTTTACATCCACTCATCCTGCCAGCATCTTGGAGACATTTCAGATATGAATTCTTTTCACTTTTCACCAGCTTTAACAGTTACCAAGCATGGCTATGGGTAAACTAGCCTGCTTGACCTGCTGGCCACAGAGCAGCAAAAAAATCAGAACTGTTGAGTGAAAAGCAAGCCATCCGTCACTGAAGCAGACTGCATTATATTCAAACAAAACTCTTCCTGACGATTCGATTACCTGCCAAACACAGATGACAACTGATAACAGGCTGTGTTCAAGAGCTAACTTAACAAAAATTTACCACTACCCTGAGGTATGAAATGTTTGTTGAATGGGTAGATTGTTATACAGCACTTCTTAAAATTGACTTTCTACAGCAATGCTAAAAAATGGTAAAGCTGGTCACCATGGTCTTGGTTTGCAATTTAAAGATCTAGGTAAATGGGCAAACTCTCTACAAATATGTTGCATTCAGGCTCGCTAATTAGTTAACACTTTAATGCCAATTACTTCTTCAGTTATTCTTGGACAAATATGACACAAATTATCCTCCATTATTAACTTAAAAAACTAATTAGTTTGTCTTAATATATTACAAAAATACAGAGGTGGATGAAGTATTCAGATTCTTTAAGTAAAAGGACAAATTTAATAGTCATGCGCTTGTAAATGTAATAATAATAATAAAATAATAATAACAAATAATAATAATAATAATAAGCCAAAAAAGCATTGAAAAAAATACTCAAAATTACTCAATGTAGACTATATATCTTTTATTAGTTTTAAGTGTGTTTTTAATTGCTTTCTGCATTAACTGACTGTTCAGTTCAAAAACTGACGTTCAACTACAACTGGTGAACATGACAGCTTCACAACACTTATTTCCCTCCATCAACCTCCAATCAACTTAAAAGGAAAAGTACAGAATCTTTGCATTTCTTAAGCTAGAACCAGAAAATGTTTCAACATAATAAAAAGGATTACCAAAGCAACCATGATGTCTGTCAACCAGCTGTTTGAATAGTCAAGTGATTGTTTTGGCTCTGGACCAATGCAATAGCTCTGAATAACTAATCAGTGCACAACTTTTGTGACACAGCTGATGAACACTGACCAACAGGACAACAACAATGTTCGCCTCACATATCAGTATCTCTAGTTAATAAAACAACAACAAAGTCTTCATATGTTTTGTGTAAAGAAAACTCGTCCCTTGGAAAAGCTGTCAGACAAATATAGTGAAGTGAAACGTGCTATTTCCCTCTGAATTGTTGTGTAATATCAATAGAAAGGAAACACCGGAAGACCTCACACTTGTACTTATGTAAAGTATTTACGGTAGTATAGGAAGTTACAGCCAGCCCAGTAATAACTTACCATGTCTAATGATATTAGGTGACAGAAAGCATTGTGAGCCGGGTGGTCCGCTCCTACACAAACACCATTGCTGACAACTGTTACCGCTCTGTTAGCTAACTGGTTGTATGCACAGAGTGCAGCTTTTAATCTCCATTCTTAGCTGTTAGCACTGACTTATATCGACCGACTGTACACAACAGCTTCATACCCACCTATACTACACATACATCACAGCAGCTAGCGTGATTTCAGTCAGTTTGGCTACAAAGCTAACGTCGTATAAGATTAACCAGTAACCTTACTTCTTCCCACACGAACTTAAACGGAGACTACAGCCTTGTTTACTCGCTGTATGGCCACTTCCAGGGAAAACACAACCTGGCTTAACGTTACCAATGACACGAACATCTGCACAGCGTTAAAAGGCTATGCAGCAGGAAGAGAGGGGGCTAGCGCTAGCACCTTTAGCATCGTTAGCAGGCTACCACCCCCCCCACCGGTGGTTTTGCAGGGGGCATCGGGTTTTCCAAAGAAAAAGAAAGAACGGTGAAAACACAAAGCCAACGGCACGCAGAGCGAGGTAACGCCTTTACTTTGCGTTTATGTGTTCGTCCGAAGGCGTGAACCCAAGTGACCATACCTCAGGATGGAGAATAGGGACGCAGCCAGCTTCTTTCTCATATTCCTCCATAGCGTCGGCCATCTTGGTGGTGATGTTCGCTGAGCATTGTGGGAAACAGGAGGCAGTGCAGGGGGGAACAGTCGAGGAGGAGGAGAAGGAGGAAGGGAAGAGAGGATCTGTCAGAAACACTGATGATGTACAGGTCACAGCACATAAAAGAAAGGATGTCTATAGTTGTACGGCAAAAAAATATTTACTGTGGTTTATTATATTTCCTCTAAAAATATTCGTTGGTTTTTTTTAGTATCCAATTCTGGGGGTGGGAGGTATAAGATACTAAAGATGATGGTTTGTTTTTCATCTATCCATCCTCTTATCTTTTTCATGGTCGCATGGGAGGCTGGAGCCAGCTGTCATAGGGCGAGAGGCAGGGTACACCTTGGACAGGTCGCCAGTCTGTTAGCAATGGGCAATTTAGAGATTCCATTTAACCTAAAAGTGAAGTGCTCTACTGTAATAAGAAGGATTTTCAATTCAGTTCAATTCAATTTTATTTATATAAAATATTATTATTTATATTATATTATATATTATTTATATCACTACAACAGTCGCCTGAAGGCGCTAAGGCACAGTGGCACACATAGCTTTTTAAATTCACTTCTGGGTTTGGCAGGGAGCCAATGAAGAGAAGCCTTTGTGGGAGAAATATGGTCTTTTTCAGATTGTACAGGACACCATGAGTTGTATCCAGCTGCATTCCCACTATGTCCTCAACAGCTGTCACTACCAGCAGCAGTGTCTGCAGCAGAGGAGTACGTTATTGACTCCACCACATTTATTTTAATGTTTCGGTTACTATTTTTTCTGAGAGAGATTTAGAATGTAAAATATATATTTATCAGTAAATTATGTTTTCTTTTTACAGCTTTATATAGCAGGATAAAAATGTATTAAATTTGTAAAGTATGTTAAACAAAGTATGTTAAACAGTGGTGACACTGCAACCCTTTCACTTCTATGTGGTTTCTTTTTACATAACAGCAACTTTTGAACTTGCTGTTAACTGCTTTCCTTGGTACCCATCAACTGGCACAGGCCCTTTTGATCCCCAGGTTTCTGTAATGCTTGCAAATGACGGTTACATTTCCTCAGCATGTTTTAGAGATTGGATTAAATTAGATAAAACTTTATTAATCCCTCAGGTGGGTTCCTCCGGGAAATTCAGTTTTTAGCAGCACAACACCGAAATGAATACAATTATAAATATAGCATATATACACAAATGCACATATATAAATACAGAATATATAAATAGGAATACCGGTGAAACATTTCAACTATTGTAAGTCTATTGCAATGTGGGACTGCCCTTCCTTCTGATCAGCAGTGGCCTAAGTACTCACTAATGTTCACAAATTACATTTTATTATTTTAATGCATTTATTTTTTTCACATTACATTAGCCATTGAAACCAAACTAAAACATAAAATGACATTTAAATCAAGCAGAAAGCAAGCAAACGAGTGTTAAATTGTTAATGGAAAAATAAAGGAAGTAGCAAAGTAAAAGACACAATGCAAACAACTGATATAAGTGATAAAAACATAGAATTAACCCAGGCAGTTAAGCGTAATATAATACATCATGTTACACAAATAAGAACAAGTAAGTCAGGTTGCATGTTAGGTAGGATGACAGGTCCAGTTGCTTTGCAAATCACTTTAAAGAGTCACTGAATCATTGCTTTAAAGGTTGGATGATCCACAGCTGGGAAGCTCTGACTGTGAAAGATATCTAGAGAGAAAAGATGCTAACAGTGACTCCTCGTATTCTGGATCATGTTTATTTGTCTCCAGCAGTCCTGTCAAGTATGAATGTGGCAGGCTGGGCTGTTACTATATTTGCAGTTTTCTATGAACATTCCCAGAGTAACCTCTACAAAATGACCTACAGCAAGTCACTGGTGTGAATGTCTCTGAACAGACCATCAGAAACAGACTTCATGAGGGTGGCCTCAGGCCCAATGACCTTTAGGGCTGTGTGCTCACCATGCAGTCAGTATTGGCTTTTGCCATACAATACTGGCAGTCCAACGCTGGCGCCCAGTGCTCTGTTGTGTTTTCAGAGTGTTACTTTCATTTTTTTGAGCAGTGTATATTGTACATTGTCCAGGACTATTTGGTTTAGGGGAAAATTCCATGATGACAAAACTGATTGATGGTTGAATTTTTATGTGGCCAAAACGGCCAAAAGAAACCATCGATGACACTATACGCATTCACGTTATACGCCTGTAGATGTTCCATGTCGCATCATGTACATCTTCATCGAACCCAAAACTCCAACACCACTAGATGTCACCGTACACCCAGGCGTGGATGCTTGCGGTTCCTCAATTGCAGCAGCTGCAATAATCATTGTAGTTATTATTGGTGGCAGAAAAATGATCAGCTACATTAAAACACACTGGGGAAATCATGATAGTTGTGACTCACGAATACCCCCGAGAGGTAATGTGATGATAATCGATCACAATGAATTAATGTACATGTCTCCTTAACAAATTTAATCGCAGCAAAAAAGCATTACTAATATAATAATACCTTGACGGGTTTTATATATGAATTACAATAAGTAGTGTTACCAGAGGCACCTGTAACTGTGAGCTGTTTGAAAGTGCACCAAATTGATCACAAGATTGACTCGTTTGCAAGGGAAAATCAGACGATACCCGAGCAGGGAGGACATTTCGAGCTGACGGGTCAAGTTATCGAGTAACAAACCAGACGCGGAATATTAGCTGTTGGCTCTTCAAAATAAAGTCCCAAAGAGAGCCAGGGCAACTCTAACATGATCCGCTCTTGATAAAATAAACTATTGCTATTTTATAAAAAGATGATTCTATTTTATTCATATATAAAACATTATGGGAACGTAGTTCCGAGGGCGCTTTAAGGGTACAATTAAAGCAAGAAAAACAGGACAAATAACATAGATTTAAGACATAATATTTTAGTTGTCATGTAAAAGTTAAAAAATCGAAACAAACTGCACACTGAAGTAAAGTATGTATTTTTTAAAAGTTTGAAAATTGTAATACAATTTAGTTTTCATGAATTATATAAAACAGATAGGACACTCAAAACTATATTATTTGGATAATGTTGACTCAAATACATAAAAATAATACCACATAGATGCCAAAACGCGGATGTCTTAAATTTTTAAATCGCTTTTAATTTGAAATTCGCGTCCGGAAGTCATGTATCTTCAGGTTACTTTACTTCATTCGCCACAAAAAACAGTCCTGATAGAATCGTGCAGGCATGCTGGTGGCTAACAAATAGACCGACGGCTGCTGGTAAATAAATAGTAGAAATCGTATTATCATTGTCAAGTTGATTTTTTAACATTTTAGACATTAAAACTGAACATACGTGAAGCCGGCGAGCTGAGGAATCCGCGAGTCATCACTCGCTGACGCTGCCCAAAGACGAGTACCACCCGTAAACATTAACATATCTAAAGCTAACTGTTAGCAGACCGACATACGCCCCGGAGGACTGCTTTTAAATATTTACAGGCGGCTTTTTACTTTCGTGGCACAGCATAACGGGGGACCTCCGGTGGAGCAAAGGTAAGCTCAAACAAGCAAAGAAAAATACCGAAATGAAAGCTAACCCTACCGCCTGCTGTTGATTACAGGCAGCTAGCCTAATTGCTAATTGTGTGTGTGGCTGAGTGACAGCCGTGACTGCAGACAGTAAGTGCGTATTATTATGTAATGAATCAGGATTAGAGGTAGGGACCGTAGCAGCTAATGCATCTTCATGCGCTGCACTTGTGCCTCCGGCATCTGTCCCAAGTCAAACTCCACATTTAGCCTGTTGGTGCTAGTTAAGTCAACGCGAATGTAGTCCAGGGCAACGCGCTAAGTAATGAGGCAGGCTAAATTTGGATTTCCTGCAGCCCGCTGTATCCGGGTGATGTATGGGAGAAGCTGTGGATTATAAACCACACCAGGCTTTGCCACTTCATCGAGTCTAGTGCTGATAATGTTGTTCCTTTTCTAACCCACACCCCACCCATGCTGCTTTTCAGTCATATCTCGCTGCAGTGTTGGATGTCTGCCGCTCTGTTTCCACTTTCACTTGACAGGAGACAAGTGCTGAAACAGGAGAATCACAGGGCAGCAACAGCTCTTGCTAACTGTGTCAGACAAGCAGTGCATCCGGTGGATCCTGGCGTGGTGTCTGATATCTGATATTACCATGTCATGGTGTCCACCTGGGATTTAACAAAATGTTTTCTCTCTCTACTGCTTTTGAGTATTTATTTTAATAGCTGGAAGCTAATTCTACATTTAAAGGCTTAGGAGTCTTAATTTTCCTTGCTACTCAAAATATGCAGTGAGAAGTGTGAAATTATGTTGGGAACTAAATCTTGAGACTGGGCTTGGCATCTGACACTCATAAATTTATATTTGCAAAATTTCCATATTCTCGTCCTGTGCCAGTGTGCATGTAAAGAAGGGCAATCCCGCACTTTCCATGGCAAACTTTTATTGAGGTGTGCAATCCAAGGTCACAGGAGTAACCAGCTCATTTGCCATTCAAAAGGAGTTTCCACTCAGACCTTTTTTGAAGCATTGCTTGTACCCTGCACACCGACCCGGTCACAGTGGCACATATAGCTTTCGGTTTGAATGCAAGTTCTACTTTGGGAGGGCAGGCATGATATTAATGCTGACATGCAGAGGAAAAAAATAGAGAACTCATTTCACTTTTGTTTGTTTGTTTGTTTGTTTGTATAAGCGTCAGCAGTGGCATGGAAAAAAGGAAACTGAGATGATTTCCCACAGGTGTATTTCCGTGCATGAAAAAAATAAGTGGTTGTTTCTTCCTCAGCAAGTCAGGGATGTCAAAAATGAGGCCTGGGAGCCGGAATCAACTGGGCAAGGATTCTGATCCGGCGGACAGCATTAGGAATTGTGAACGAGTACATAGATATTTAACCATATTTTATTTATTTTTTTAGAAGTATTACAGCTTTTCCTATTGATAAAGACCCCCCCCCCCCCCCAACCTGATTACCATTCACACTACACCAAGTAATTAAGTAATAGAT
>VOQK01033912.1:0-11106 GCA_015052645.1 Benitochromis conjunctus
CTTTCGATGTGAAGGAGCAGCGGCTCTACTCTGAGCCCCTCCCGGATGGCTGAACTTCTCACCCTATCTCTAAGTGAGAGGCCAGCCGCCCTTTGGAGGAAGCCCATTTCTGCCGCTTGTATCCGCGATCTCATTCTGTCAGTCAGCTGTGGGTAGTGACCGAAAGATCGAGATCATGGGCGAAAAATAGTATATATAAAAATGTAAACTTAAAAAGATTTAACTGTGGACAGTATTTACCTTTTGTAACCATGCTGGGTGTGTGCTTTGAGATGTTTTATTTTTATTTTTGAGTCATTAAGTTCTTTGATCCATACTTTGTTCAGGTCTCGGTCTCATTCTGACTCCTCGTGGTATGCCCGTCCTACCTCTTCCCAATATCGATCACGCTCAAAGAGCCATGAGAGACGATTCTTGCCGAGAAGAAGAGATGAGAGACGTTCATCCCCGAGGAGAAGCTGGGAGAGGCGATCGTTGACAGAGAGGTCATCTCCTAGTCGAAAGGAGTTGAGCAGCACCTTGGCAAAGAAATTGCTGGAAACATCAGGTTTGAAAATTGCTTCCTTTTTTTTTTTTTGGTACGTATTCATTAGTTATGAGATCAAAGTTATGTTCACTTGTCAATCTCCCTCATAACATTAAGTTTACTAATGCAAAGGATAAATGAAGACTATTGTCACCAGAAATGTCAGTATAATATTTTTTCTACTATTATAAAACTTTCAGAAACAGTAGATGAGTTTCGAGACTTGGCACCCACCAAAATGTGAATCTTTTTTGCATCTTTGGTTTTTTAGCTCTCCAGTCCCTGTCAAAACAGTCTGACCTGGAGACTGTCGTTAAAACTCTGGCTCCCGCCCTGCTGGCTGAGCTAGCCAAGATGAAGTCGCCTCCATCAACATCATTATCGCCATCATCATCCTCACGTTCTCCCTCTCCAGAATCAACTAAAGGGACACCTAGCACAGGGAGGACCAAGGTGACTTCTTATTATGCCTTTTTTCATTAATGTAATGATTTGGACAATTTATAATGTAATCAGTGACAGATGAAGTGATTGTTGATGCCACAAAGCAGGATTAAATGCCTCAACACAGATCTATACAAGCAGAAACTTTAAGTCAAGTTGTCATGATCAAGTCTGCATTTGGTTTGAGTTCATATTTTTCTTCTCTGCTTTTCCTCAGGCTGGTAAATCTTCCCCTCCAACCATGGTGAAGCTACAAGGGATTGTCAATAATCTCTCTCACCGTGACATGATTTCTGCAATGGAGAAATTTGGAAAAACTAAGTCAGTTGTTTTGTTTAGGTCAAAACTACAGGTATGTACACTGAAATTTGTTCACTGTTGTAGATGGATGAGTCCATTGAGCTACTTGTGAATCTAGAGAAAATTTCTCTCCTGCTTGTCTCTTGGTTTGCTTCTAAGATAGATATTTTTGCACCGTAGCTACAATTCTCTATAAATATACTGTCCGTTCATGGTTGTAGTCATGCATACCAGTTCATTATGTGGTTTAAAGTTGGTTGGTTATCCTTAAATTTCTTCTGTAGTCTTGCAACCCTCACATTCGTGGCTACTTTGGATTATACTGAGCTTTTATATAGACATCCCCATGTCAGAAAATTTCCGCTCAAGTCTAATGCTATGAATGGATACACACTGTACTTTTATTTTGCTATGTTACATAATTCACTTTTTAAAATCTATATATACACATGGATGTGAGAATTTTTCTTTAAGTTATTATCATCTGTGACATTTGACATCCTTGGAATTGCATTGGTTGTTTGCAAGTTGCCGCGGTTGCTTGTAGTTTGCATGGAAGACCCAAACTTGTTTACAAACACTTGTAAGCTACCGACAAGTGCTGATGTATGATTTTTAGTGTGACTGTAGTAACTTAACAGTCTCGGTAGTAATCCAAACTGTCCGTGGGGACCAAAACCCCGGTCCCCACGAGTTTGAAGCCATTTTTGAGACGCAAAATGTGGTTTTAGTGTCAGGGTTACAATCAGGTTATGGTTAGGTTTAGGGTAAGGGTCAGGGTTAGCCATTCATTTTTGATGGTTAGGGTTAGGGTAAGCGGCTAGGGAAAGCATTATGTCAATGAGATGTCCCCACCAGGATATAAATACACGTGTGTGTGTGTGTGTGTGTGTGTGTGTGCGTGCGTGCGTGCAGGCAATTGTGTGTTTCGAGAAACAGGAAGATGCTGAGAAACTGAAGAGCTTAAAGAACTTTGACATAAAAGAAGTAACTGTCAGTGTTGTTAGTGAAAAGGTAATTTTATTGTTTTCCCTTGAGAAATACACATATTAACATTGCTGCTCTGTGGTGAAATTATCAGTAATCTGATTAATCCAAAATTAATCTTTATTTATAGGAAATTGTGTCCAAGAAAACCACAAAAAGCAAACCGGAAACTACGGCAAAAGTCTCGGTTTCCAAAGTGAAAAACTTCTCAACTGAGCAGAAAGCTAAAACTGTAAAACCTGGTGATATGGCTGAACAAGCAGCTTCAAGCCTTGAAAAATCTAAGAGTAAATCTAAGAAGAGTCCTGAAAAGCAGCCTAACACTGGTAATGTGAAACAAAAACCTAGACCCAAAGGGTCTGAAACCGGTGCTAAAGAAGCTGTCGTGGCACCTAAAGACACATCCAAGGCTATGAAGGCTGTTGAACCAATTAAAGGCGCTGCAGATGACAGTGAGCCAAAAGTCTTGGCTTCCAAATCAGAAACGGCCTCAACCACGCAGAAATCTAAAATGGCAAGAACTGTGAACAAAGAAAAAGTGGATCCATCTAAATCAACAACAGAGAGTAAGCCTCATGTAGAGACATCAAAAGCCCAAAAATCTGAACCCAAGATTCAGGAATCTACAATGGGACCTAAGGGTGAAGCAAGAAAAGCATCAGCTTCTGAAAGGAAGGACCACACAGAGCCTATGGAAGTTAAAACTTCTGCTGAAGGCAAAGATAATCAGGCCTTACCAGCTATATCTAGTGAGAATCAACTACCAACTAGTGCAACTGAGGCCAAGCCAAATATATCGCCACCAAAACCTACTGATCCACCTCAGAAACCACAAACTTCCATCAAAAGTCCAGAAGATTCACTCAAAGCTTCAGAACAGACCAAGCAGAGCTTAGATTCTGCTGTACAACAGCAGACTGCAGGAAAATCACCCGAGACTTCTGTGGAGGCAAAGCACATAGTTGAAAGTGTAGAAACGGTCACAAAGGACAAAGGTAAGTGGAAAGAAAATACCTTCATGTGTGGTGTGAGTATCGTTGACAGCAGGATGTTGGACAGAATCAAAAGCTAAAGACAGCTTCTTGAAGAGAACAGTTTCAGTTTTTATTCAGATCAGCTGGGTAACTTGCATCCTATCTGAAATACCACTATTTAACTTAACTAAATTTTCTTTATTCTAAGACTCCGTGACCACAGAGAAGACCTTAAAGGATCAGCCGGCCGCTGTTACCCACCCAACATTTGGGGAGCGGATACAAGAGCAACTGCGTCCAGAAAGAATCCGTAAGAAATCCCCAAAGATCTGCATGTGGATCAAAGATTTCTCAGTTTGAACATATTTTCTATTTTATAATTATTTTTTGTTTTTCTTTTGCTTTGCACTTTACAGGTTGTCTCAAGACAGTCAAACTTCCCAATTCAAAGGTAACATAAAAAACACAACAACAACTTATACCTGTAAGAATACATGCTTCATCAAAGTTGTGAAATTATGATCTGAAATAGTTACATTTGTTTTAAAAGTTTATAGTTGGGTTGAGGATGACACTCAAGTAGGAGTAAATGTAGAAAAATGTAAAAAATCTTACTAGGGATGTTGCAATAGCAGAAATTTTGTAGTCAATAGAGACACCGATAGATTTACACGATTCTTGGTTACCAATTTAGTACCAAAACAAAATAATGATCTCACCTACTAACACATACTAAAACTCCTTTATTAAAAAAGCTAATTTAAAACGTTAAAATTATATGCACAGTCATCCAGGACATGGTGGTCTCGAGTGCTTAAAAAAGGGGTTAATTCAGGGGGCTTGAATACCTGGGTGTCTCAGCCAGTTCTTTTAGAACCAATGAAGCCTTTTGGATAAGAGATAAAAGTTCCTCACAAAGTTATAGAAGTCCAGCTTTTCTTTTTAAGCACTCAAGACTACTACAGAAACAGTTTTTCCTTCCTGAGTTTGAAAAGCATAATAGCGCTGTTTACTCATTGAATTTTGTGAATCAGTTACTACTACTTATGAATCCTCCTGAAATGAAAAGGACTTTCATAGCCGACTCGTATCGATTTTTTTTATCAGTGAGTCATGGTAGGGCTGTACTACATAAAGTAAAGTAAAATTGGCATCAGAAACATTTTGTACTCAGTATTTTATTCTGATGTACTTCTTTGTGTTCACATATGTATTTCAGATTTCTGTCTGGAATTTCTGAAGTTGTGACCTGACCTAAAATGCTGACTTTATTCTTTTCTTTTGCCCAGCTTGTTTCACTTGATTACAGGGTGCTGTTAATAAGCAACCTGCCAGAGTATCACGATGGCTGTTACGCAGAGGAGGACATTGCCGGTCTGCTCACTCGACACAGATTTGAATATTATGACGACATGATCTACGTTATACCACAGGCACGCATGGTAAGCACCAGGTTATGAATTTGCATTGGGCTGGATTATTACCCTCATTTAAATGGGGATCTAAATATCTTTTCTAACACGATCTAACTGACATTTAGTTAGTTAATACATATTTTGTAAGTGCCTGTCATGGTGATTAGTCATAAAAATAGTGTTTGGTTGTTTGTTTTTCCTTCAGGCTTTTGCTCTGATGCCGACAGCAGTGGCAGCCAAAAACATCGTGCTAGCATCAGAAAAATATGATTTTATTCTCAGTGGGTCTAAACTTCGACTGCAGGTTGAGAAGGGCGACATTTTAATGACACCAGTAAGAACTGTGTTTAGATAATGCACTTTACTGTTATGACATTTTTGTTGTTGTTGTTGTTGTTTTTTACATACTAAAGATGCAATTAAAAATAATCAAAAATATCTGTTTCTGCTTATTGATGGAAACGGTATATTTAAAAGTAAGCTGATGTATTTCATTTATAAATATATTTATTTAAAATGTGATTGTAAAAAAAAAAAAATTTTTTTTTTACTTTTTTTTTACTTTCAGTTTGACTTTTATAAGTCTCTGATGAAACGGCTATGTTATGTAAGTAACACGCACACACACATCTCAGGAACAAAGACTACACTAGAATACCTTTAGATTTATTGGCCAGAGTGTAAAGTTATAACTGGAAGCATTCACATCCAAGTCAAAACACCTTGAAAAATGGGGGCATACTCTTTTTTTCATGTTTTCACGCAAGGCTAGGAAAGTTTTGGATAATGTTTTTTCCCGGAATAAATTAAATCCTCATTTAAAACTGCATTTTGTATTTTTCTCTTAACATTTGTTTAATGATTTGAGGCCTGTGCAAAAAACTAAGAAATGAAGAAGGGGGCGAATGCATTTTTCACGGCACTGTGTGTACATATAAGCCTAGTTTAAATATTTTCTCAAACATTGTCATCAAAACCAGGAAGAGCTGCAATTATAAATTGTTTGGATGATGAAAATAGCTGCTAGAATACATACCTGCTGTGTGAATATGAGTGCAAACTTATGACCTTGATCTTGGAACTGTAGTATAAGAATGTATGGAATGTCATACTGTTTGTGGTTTGTTTTAATGTTTACCCGGTTTTCTCAAAGCAGCAGGTGACTGATAATGGAGCACGAACAATCTACATCAGGAACATCTCACCAGGCGAGGCCCGGAATCTCAGAGAAGCTTTGAAAAAAATTGATTTTGTAAGAAACTACCTGCCTCTTCTCAACAAGGTATGAGCACACTCATTAACACTAACAAGTGCATGTGTTAGAAGTCTGTGAAAGGCTGTATAAGATATGTGTTTATGTAAGTGTATTCTTAACCATCCAAAAAAATTGACAGATTAGCCGCTTCCACAACAACCTAAATGACATTCACGACCTTCATAAATCCATCCTTAAAATTAGATAATGCGTCTTGATTTGGATGCTACTTATCTCGATGCAAGCACAACTACAAAACTATAAAGATAGTAAAGAGAGATAAACTGCTGATAAACTGTAGGCTGTAGCAGACAATTCTTCATATGCTCATGCACACTAGTACTTATCAGATTACAGCATATAGTGCAGGGGTCATGTTGAGCATGGCTCCAGTGCATCATTGAGTCATGATTTCTGACTTTTAAATCCAGTTAACTCCACAATAAAACTGTACTTAATTCACTCTTTCCAGGTGTCCTCAGCACTTATTTTTTAACATTTACAATGTGAAATTAAAATGTTTTAAATAAATTTGATCTTTCTTGTGTTTCAGGTGTTTATTGAATTTGAGTCTCTCCGTGATGCTGATCGCCTTGGTGTTTGGTACAGCCTTTTAAAACAGGCCACTGGCCACAAATTGTCAAGGCTGGAAATGCCACACAGTGGATGTACCTCACTGCGTAAGTGTTTGTTGCATTTATACATGGGATTTTAAAAATATAATTTAAACGAAAAACAAAAAGATAGGTGAAGTTTATCTGGTACAACCCTGAATAAGGTGGGTTGTTTTTTGACTGTAAAACATGTCTGGTAAGGGAAGCCGTTGTGTCCTGCTGGCCTACCTCTACTATAGGTTGGCTTTGGGTGAGGCACATTTGCATGCTTTGAAGACCTACATGGTCTTCTATAAGGCAAGCTTAAGAGTTTTACTTTTTCTACATTGGTCCTGTTGTCCAAAGAGACTCTTGTCTTTGGACAACAAGGCAAATATTGTCATCTTAGTGGGTGGTGCACTAAAAAGCAAGTGAATTGAAGATTATAAGGGGTGGCAAAAGCATATTGATAATAGAGACAGATTAAAATCCAATTAATCACACCAGCTCTTACTGAGACTTTAAAGATCTGGAATGACCCTCTCAGAGCTACCTGATATGCTCCCTTTGATGCCGTGCTCCATGATATTATCTTTCAAAATGCTTACCTTCTATTTCCAGTTCTCATCAACAACACCTCCCTGCCAACCTGTGCCACCCAGAGTGTTCTTCATGGCACAGTGCTAGGCCCTCCTAGGTTTAATTACAACATGCTTCCCCTTGGATTGCTTCCCACACGCATGTTCTAAAATTCCACTGCTATGCAGATGATACCCAGCTCTACATCACCACTAAACTCCCAACCCAAACGTACTCCCCTATCCTTTAACTGCACGTTGGACCAGGTTATCCTGAAGTTTCCTCAAAACTTTCAACAGTATGATTGAGCTCAGGCCTATGGCTTCTCACTACCAGATATTACAAAATCTATTTTTTCTCGAGTGGTCCACCAGCTGCTCCCATCTCCACCCTCCTGGAAACACATCACATCTATCACCAAATCTGAATACTAATCTTTCCTTCACTTCCTAACTGTTTGTGAAACACTCATGAATATATTTTTCAGTTCTCCTCTGGGCTTTGGGATAAAGTGAAGTCCTAGAAAGGTTGCAACATATACAAAACTGCTGCTTTATTGTCATCCCCACAATAAATCATTGCGACACATTACCTCAATTTTCATCGATTACACTGTGATTCTCCTTCCCACAAATCCTTTGATGCTCTTTTGCCTCATTACCTCTCTGACCTCCTTTATGGCCCCTCCAGAAATCTTTGGTCCATCAGTGGCCCATTCCCTTCTACTTGCCTACGCTCTAGACACATGAACCAGAGTCATTACTTAAACTCCACTTTTTCAGACTGACATTTGGTCTAACCCACTAATCATTGTTTTTTCTATGTCTATGATACTTTGTGTATCTGTAAAGGTGCTTAAATTTAAAATGAAAGTCAAAACATTACCATGATATTCCTGGATCACTGTAAACATTAAAAACCTGTTGTGCGCGACTGATTTTTTTTTTCCCCCTACAAAAATGTAAACAAAACTTATTTTTGCTTGTGCAGCACCAAGACTGCCAGACAATGCTTTGCCAGACATCAAGGTTGCTGTTGACGGGGCGACTGTCCCAACAGAAGATATTACCATCCCACAACGCAGCACTTCACCATATTGGATCACAATGACAACTAGTCCCTTTGTGTTCCCCACTATCTCTCCTTGGTTCACAATCCCAGGTGAGAGAAACAGCTGAAAAGTAAAATTAACCTCCAGATATAAAGTGTTGACTATTACTTACTGTGTTCATTTTACACTTCTAGAGTATTTAACTGTCAGTGAACCTGATGACATTGAGGTGAGTGCATTTTATAAACCCAAGTTTCATGTTTTAAACGGGATTCCTTGAATAAATACAAAAAAGGGGCCCAACAACCAAAATTTTTCCAAATACTGACCTCAAAAGCCACATTTCTTTTTTTCAGCTAAACTTGATTTCATTTTATTTTCTCCATGTGGTCAGTAATAACAATATATTTTTTAAAAGTACTGCAAAGTTTCTCTTCAAATACACTTTAGTTGTTAAACATTGTGTCTCGTAGAAAGCTCAATCTCAAGGTTCTACGTTCTGCACCATCATGTTGACCGGTTTGCCAGAAGGAAACTACAGACAGGAGGATGTCGCCAGGCTGGTGTGGCGTTATTTCCCTGATCAGACTATTCAGACTCTGTACTACAACATAATCATTTTATCACTGCAGAGGAGGGTGAGGAGTAGACCCAGCAGGCTGATACAGAAAAATTTGCATTTGCAAATTTTATTTCATTTGATTAATATTGAATGTTTCTCTCTTTCTCAGGCCTTTGTCTTTTTTAACAGCTGGGAGGCATGCTGCAATTTTGCCAGAGATTACCTCAAAAATCCAGTTACTGTCGGAGAGTGGACACTCAAAATCCACATCGTTTTACAAGACATGCATCCTGGTTCAAGTGAGGTATGAAAACAGAGCAGTCAGGGGCAGTAAAATTAGGGGAATGCTCCTGTTTCACTCAAACTATTCAGGTCACAATCAAAAAAATATTTTTCTAAAGTAACACAATAGTTACTTTTCCTAGTAATTAGTTACTTTTATAATATTGTAACTCAGTTACTAACTCAATTACTTTTTCAAAGTAACTATAACTAGTTACTTTGAAAAAGTAATTAGTTATAGTTGCTTTTTCAAAGTAACTTGCCCAACACTGCTGCTAATCTTCTAGCTATAACATTTCCCATCTCAAGTTTCCTTGTGGGCCGGCTATTCAGGCCCTTTGTGACAACTCTCTCCACAGCTACACATTAAAAGGAATTAAGGCCTGAATAGTGTTGCAGAAAGTTACTGAGACTCAAATTAGCATAAAATAGTTCCTGCAAAACTTTGATTATATGTTGGAACTCGTTACCATCCTGAAGTATGAATCCTTTGCCACAAAGATGCAAAGCAGGAGTTGTAGCACATCTCTGAGGGATTGAGTGACTTCTCCAGTCTTTATCTTATTAAATGTGGTCTGTTGAACATTAAATAACACCCCAACCAGGAGGAGAGATATTCAGTACTTATTTTACAGAGGATCAATACTTAATGTAATCCGCTTTCATCTTCTACTCTTTTCACAGGAGAGCATGTATAGAAGCATGATGAAATGGAGCAGCACTGTAAGTCAGCAGTCACATAAATCTGTCCTGTGAAAGCAACAGCCTCGGGTCTCCCTGATCTTATACGCTGGTTGTTTTTCAGCACATTCCAGAGTCAGAGCCTCTGGAGGAGCGGCTGCTGAGTGTGGAGGTCTCCGAGGTGAATGTGGACCTTCTCACGATGATCATGGAAGTGGTGGCGTCCATTGCTGCTTTTGTCAGATTCTTGCCGCTCGCCAACAGGGTATGACTTCATACACCTGCAGCTTATTCACGTTTTACATTTACAAAGCTGTTTTAATATTGGTAAACTTGTTAAATGAGTCTGAAGGAGCGTTTTTTGAGCAAGTTTTTAATATTGCAGTGAAAAACAGTCCCTGCAGCAAGCACTCTGAATTTTACATGCCTTTGCAAATACTGGTGGAGGCAGACTTCCTGAAATGCATCAAGTTCTCAACCAAGCTGTAATCTTCAGTCCTGTTCAACCTCTCGTCCTGGCTCTTCTAGCAGGGAAGACCTCTGCAGTTTGAGGCAGCACTAAGTTATCCTTTTAGTGTTTCTTGCTCAGTGGTTTTATTGTTTTAATCCAAAAAATTGCTGAAGTATAGAAATATGCTTGCACTTACTTTCCAAATATTTTTTTTTACCAAAGAATTTTACTATTGTACAGGATAATAAAGAATCTGGTCAGGATGTCTGTCCTTTTACTTTCACAAATTGGTCCTGTAGCACATCTTTGAGTACCACAGTGTTGCTCAAATATCCTCAGGAAGAAAACATTTTTACTTTTACTCATTTAATATCTTCCTGTTTTCTCAGATATGCATTGAGATGGTGGAACCTGGTGGAATAACACAGATGGTAGAGAGCAATGTCACCAAGGACTATTTATCTTCTTGGTAAGTGTGTGTCCCACAATCAGAATTGAGACAAAGAGAAAAGTGATTTTAGACTATTTTTTCAACACAATGTTTTTTTTTTTTGTTTCTTCATGTTTGTCTGATTCTGTGCTTTTTTTCCTGCTCTTCATAGGAGTAAAGTTGGACGTATTGAGTCGTGAGTATATTCTTTTTCAGGTTTACAGGTGCTGGTCATAAAATTAGAATATCATCATAAAGTTGATTTATTTCACTAATTCCATTCAAAAACCGAAACGTGTATAATGTATACATTCATTCCACACAGACTGATATATTTCAAGTGTTTATTTCTTTTAATTTTGATGATTATAACTGACAACTAATGAAAACACCAAATTCAGTATCTCAGAATATTAGAATATTGTCAAAAGGTTCAATATTGAAGACAAAAAGGACTGGACTGCTGCTGAGTGGTCCCAAGTTATGATCTCTGATGAAAGTCAATTCTGCATTTCCTCTTTGGAAATCAGGGTCCCAGAGTCTGGAGGAAGAGAGGAGAGGCCAGAATCCACGCTG
>VOQK01033918.1:9463-31991 GCA_015052645.1 Benitochromis conjunctus
GACTTACTTTTGCTAGAAATGGGAATTAAATGAGATCCGGAGGAGTCACTCTTGAAACTACAGCATGATGCCTCTCATGGCCTTCCTTTGTGAATTAAGTTGATGTTGTCAATAAAGGATTGGAGATTGACTGGTTCATTCAGCTCTATTAACAGTGTAGCAATTTTGGCATATGGATGCGTAAAAAAAATGACTGACATTTTCCAAGATGGCCCATGGTGCCAAAAAGGGTCTTACATTTTGGTCTTAAAATACAGTGAAAATAGAGGACATTTTTCTATCTGAGCATGTCACAACGTCTAATATCGTAATATCATGTGTAAACCATAAATACAATGTGCCTCCTTCAATTCAAACCATGCTGTTTTGCCTTGTAATATCCCTTTTGCAATGTTGCCTAAATGGTTTAAGATTACTCAGGTCGGTTCAAGTTCAAAGATGAGAAATCACGTAATCTGGAAAAAAGGTAAACGTCGATGAACTGATTAGAATAACATAAATTCTGCCTGTGAAGGGATAACCTTTAGAACTCATGTTGTTCTCCAGGAAGTCCAGAATTTCTCCAGTAGACATGGAGGTGAAGTGAAAACCTTGCCTCCACAGATTACCAAAACAGAATGTATGAGTAACATTAGTAGAACCCTCAAAAATCAGTCTTGATCTATTTTTTTTATTTTTAGCCTTACATCTTATTTTACTTAAAGTATGTATTTACTTTGTCTCACAGGTCCATGCAATCTTCATCAGCAATGACATGCGACTCAACAGCTGGTTTGACCCATCATGGAGGAAGAGGATGCTGCTGACGCTTAAGAGCAACAAGTATAAGACCAACATGGTCCACATGCTGCTGGGAATATCCCTTCAGATCTGCCTTACAAAGAATAGCACCCTGGAGCCTGCCCTTACACTCTATATCAATCCTTTTGGTGGGAGCCACTCAGAGAGCTGGTACATCCCTGTCAATGAGAACAATTTTCCAGACTGGCAGGCCACCAAACTGGACCTGCCCTTTGACTGCTTCAACTGGACTCTGACATTAGGCAACAAGTGGAAGACATTCTTTGAAACCATCCACATCTACCTTCGTAGCAGGATAAAGACTCAGGATGGGCTGAATGACAGCATTTATTATGAGCCTTTAGAAATGGCAGATCCTGCTCGGAACCTGGGCTACATGAAGATAAACAGTATCCAGGTTTTTGGCTACAGCATGCATTTTGACCCGGAGGCAATCCGTGACTTGATTCTGCAGCTGGACTACCCATACACTCAAGGGTCCCAGGACACAGCTATGCTCCAGCTCTTGGAAATACGAGACCGGGTGAACCGACTGTCCCCTCCCGGTCAACAGAGATTGGACCTGTTTGCCTGCCTTCTCCGGCACAGACTCAAACTGACTGCCAGCGAGGTGGTTCGCATCCATGCTTCCTTACAGGCCTTCAGCTCACGTCTGCCCAATTCAGTGGATTACGAGACCACCAAGCTGTGCAGTTAACAGCTGCTTGAAAGGAAATACGGTCTGTAAATGGCTAGAAGGAGAACTCATGGACATAGGATTTGTGCCCATTGTGATACAGATGCTTATATTTGTGCTCATTGTCTATGGATTACCAGACTCTACAATTAATCAGGAGTTGATTGGCTGTGGACAGCTGAAGAATGTACTGTGCTGCTTGTTCTGGTTTTTCTTTTGTGGCAACTACCTTCAGTGCTATAGCATAAAGAATGGGAAGGATCAGTAAGGAAATACACAACTCTCCAGAACAAACTATTTACAAAAGATGTCTACAGTAGAAATTCAGATATCGCTTCATAAAGTTGAACCATCCTGTTTCGAAATGACTCTGCTCATTTATACTGTAAGTACCAATAACAAATGAATGGACATTTTATGGTTAAAATGGTACAGTCTGTTTGTTTGTAATTTTTATATGTTCCTTTGCTTTAGTGACAGTGCACTTTCCATGAAAACCAGAATACAGTGGTGTCAGTCAAGATTTTGTAGATAAATTGATATTAAAACATCACGTTATAACACATTCCAGCTGTGAGAAGAATTTTTGGATACCTTTTGTGTTAAGGAACCTTTAAGGAACCCACAGACCTTTTGTAAGCATGGTTTTACATTTTTGAGGGGTGATCAGGATGACAGTCAAAAGTCAGACCATTCTCATTCCCAATGCGTAACATACCGACGATTTGTCACATCCCGAGGCGTCCCATAGGGACGCGAAAGGTAACCGTCCGCGTCCTTATGCTACGTACCGGATTGTGGATGGAATCCAATAGAATGACGCTCCTGGACGTAACACATGTTCCAGCCCTAACCCTAACCTTAACCACAACCTTAATCATGTTAGAAACGTGTTGGGTGACCGAAAGCGTAAAATAC
The DNA here is from genome assembly GCA_015052645.1 of Benitochromis conjunctus. Classification (NCBI taxonomy): domain Eukaryota; kingdom Metazoa; phylum Chordata; class Actinopteri; order Cichliformes; family Cichlidae; genus Benitochromis; species Benitochromis conjunctus. The sequence continues at coordinate 11,859 of VOQK01033918.1, forward strand.
CCACGATTTGTCACACAGCGTCAGTATGTTACGTTTTGCAAAAGTACAGAGTACCATAGATTTAGGGATGTGTACAACCAGTTTGACCAGACAATTGTCAGTCAGCACCAAAAACATTAGTCAGTTAAATTAATTGTTAACATTTTAATAATGCACAACACCAGATAAATGTTTCTATGACATTTCTACGATACTACAGACAACAGTAACCTTCTGTCTTTCCATTCAGGCAAGTTGTAAGTAAGCAGGTTGGAAAGTACAGCCAATGACAGGCGCACTAACCAGCGCAACTCTGCAGTACTTGGATTACAAAATCAAGTGTTGTTTAGGCTGTTACTTGATATCAAGGAGAATGGAAGAATACTTTATAGCAGGTGTGGTCTAAAGTTCAAATCTCACACTGAGCTTCATAAAAGACTTACTATGTCAGCTTTCCAGATAAGGAAACACAGCATGTCTGTGCGATATCTACAAGCAGGTGGGCTGTCCTTGTGGTCCACTGTACAGTCAAACCATTCAGCAGTCTCAGTAGACTCACCTTTGTTCAGGCTGTTTCTCAGGTGAGTGAGACCTCATTAAGTAGAGCGGTTAACCCCAAGAACTCGATTACAGTGCATAACGACATCCTACACAAGATCTTAATTTGTAAGGACAAAAGGTGGCGCTAGCACTGGATATGTCAGTAACACTCAGCAAATTAATTTGACATTGTGTGCGATGTTATGCATGGTGCAATGTGCCACTCGTGTGATTTGTTTATATTAGAATGTTATTAATGGTTTGAAGGGGTTCTTAAAAATACTTGTAAAATTTTTCCATTTGTCTCAGATTTTCTTTCCTGTTTAAAAATGCCATCGGGAAATGTTTCATGCATGGCGTGCTGTGGGGATAACATGATGTGATTTAGGGGAAGCCCCCTTAGCACCCACAGCTGTGTACTTGGTATAGCCTGTAAAAATAATTTTATAATTTTTTCACCTTCAACGTGACCTATAATCTGTAAAATTGAAGTGAAAAACAGATTAAAACCTTGAGAGTCTATCAACATGGAACATTTTGGATTTGGTCAGTGTTCTTTATAAAAACACCTCAAATATCTCAAATTGGGGTCATCTGGTACAGTCCTCTTCTGGTCACCTCATAGATTTTAAGTTGGATTCAGGTCTGTGCAATTGCCAGGTTGTTAATTTTTTTCTGGTGAAGTCATTGGGTTGTTGGTTAGTTGAATGTGCTGATAGATGAAACTTCTCTTTGTCTCCCGTTTTTCAGCAGATTTTGTCTCAGAACTAACTATGACTTGAACGGTTAAAATGTTCTTCCACCTTGACTAAAACCGCAGATCAAACTTAAGAAAAACTGCCCTTAAACATGAAACTGCCACCACCGTTATTCATCGTGGCTATGGAGTTCTTTTGGTGACACGCAGTGCTGTTTCTGAGGCATGTACATTTTGGAATTGTGGACAAAAAATTCAACCTTGGTCTCATTATATGGGAAACAAATTTTCCCATATAAAATAAGCTGGGCATATGAAGAATGTGGAGATTGTTGGTACATGTAGCACACAAACAGTTCTTGCCAGAAATTCCTGCAGGGCCGTTAGTTTACTGTAGGCCTCTTGGAAGTCTCTCTTCCCAATTTTCCTTTTGTCTTTTTATCAGTATTGGCAGGACATCAGTTCTTGGTAGTGCCTCTGTTGTGCCATATTTTTACTACTTATTGATGACTCTCTTCACTGTGTTTCCTGGTATATTTAATGCCTTTGAAATTCTTTTGTACCCTCTTGCGAACTGAAATCTTTCAACAGCAATATCCCTCTGGTGCATTGTAGGCTCTTTGCAGTCTTTAGCTTTTGCTGTAAGATCTAAGTGTGAAGCAAATGTCAGGAAAATGTAACTAATCAAACTAAAACCACTGAAATATATTTGATTTAAATCTGTTACTTTGACTGATTGTTGACATGTTGTAACTAACGTTTCACATGAATTTGAATTGGACTGGTTAATTTTGACAAACACTGACATACATCTGCAGTAAGAGGAATAAAAACTGAATTATACAGGTTATCAGTAAGATGAAAGAAGTTATATCCATTGTAATAGTTAAAAAAGTAATAATGTAAGAAAATGTACAGAAAATACAATCTACACACAAACACAAGAGTTGGCCACTGGCTCAAAGGAAACAACATTTATGCATTAAATTATCTGTTACCTCTGAAAAACTCACTTTGTAGCAATAACATCCACCAGTTATGATTTGCAAACAAGCATACTCAAAGTACACACATATTCTATAACTATTATACAACAGCATCTCCTTACTTTCTTGCCAGCAACTGTGGGTTGAGTTGTTGATTCTGGTGATGCACCGATTCTGTGAATTTAATGAGAAACTTAATAATCACCATTGGCATTTCTAGTACACTTAAGTGCCTGCTTAAGTGTACAACTGAGGACACTGTGATCAGGGATGTGACTGGAACTAAATAACCCATGATCCACTATTAAAGACTGAAGACTCACTCACTTATAATAAAATAAGTGTATGCAATATATCCATCCATTTTCTCCCACTTATTCAATTCAGAGTCACAGGAAGGGGCTGGCGCCTATCCCAGCTGCCATAGGGCAAGTGGCAGACTGACAACCTGGACAGGTTGCCAGTCTGTTGCAGGGCTAACATAGAAAGACAGATAGCGATTCACACCTAAGGCCAATTTAGAATCACCACTTAATCTAACCCCACTAACTGCATGTCCTGCGTGACTGTGAGAGGACGCTGCAGTCCCTGGAGACAACGCACAAAGACACAGAAAGAACATGCAAAGTCCACACAGAAAGGCAAGATGGTGGATTCGAATCCAGCCCCTTCTTGCTAAAACAGAACTGAAAATGTTAAAACAGAGAAAATAAAATGCAATTTTTCTTTTAGTTGTAGTTGTGGAGGTGTAGGCCCTCAATAATTCCCGAGAGGGTGCTGCAGGGACTTCAGCACCTCTGATTTCCATGGTTTTGGGTTTAAATGTCTCAGAACACTAACCCTTAAGCCTACTTGGAAATCCTTGAAAGTTCTTCCAAACCTTGCAAAGTGCCCCTAAGTACACTTAAGGGTTAAGCCTTCAATTGTGATCTGGACACCCAAGCTACTAGCCAAGGTGGTCTGTAGATGCTAATGGTAGTCAATGACCATCAGCTGATCGTGTGATTTGAACAAAAGAGCATAGAAAGCCAAGAGTGTAGTCTATTTGGGAAAAGCTGCCACACATTTATGTCTGTTTATTTATTCCAACATTTGGAACCCACTTCATTTAACAGAAAACAAAAGCTCAGATACACGAGAAATGTGCTCCATGTCTGATTACACCTGCTGCATTATAGTATCATTTCAAACAAACAAGTTAAAAGGTGCTACATATAGTTATTTTTTTCTAGATCTGCCTGCTTTCACTTGTCTATCAGGGTTTTCAGAGACCTCACTGGATGCGTTCCCTTTTATTTTATTTGCGTAGTTAAATGTGCAGAATTTAAACAGTACATTTTCTCTGAACAATATTTGGTTGGTTTGGAAGCAAATCCTTCTGTTTACTTTCTCTTTAAACAACAGCATGTGTTAAAAAAAAAACAAGAGGGAACAGTGTGAAATTGAAACGAAGAGGTTCAAATTGCAGAAAGGAATTGTGGTGTTTAGTCACTTGCAATTTTGTGCACGTATACCTGCTGAGCTGATTTCCTAAAATGCAGGAGTGGTCGATGCAGAAACGCACAATCAACACTGGAACTCACAGGTGAGTCAAGGGCAGAGGTCTGCTGCAGCATTTGACTGAAGCCCGGGGGCCAGATATATATAAACAATGCATGCGCTTTTCCCCCTACATAAACTGCTATTTACAAGGGAAGAAAGTGTGACAAAAATGTGCCGACCGCACACATACTTCAGTACACGTAACATAAACAGAACTTAAAACAGAACAAATGATTTATACTGAGCTAATTACCACTATGCTATTATCCCTATTTTCTTGCTTTTCAACCTTTCAACCTCTCTTACTGTGTTGAATTTAGTATCTACAATTTCTTTATCAGGTTGTGTTGTATTAGGTCTTATATGGTCACTAATTATGGGTCTATATTTCATCTGTATTATCTGCTGAAATCGTATATGGAAATGAGGATCATTTTTTTGGCTAAAGAGAAGAGTGAGAATGATGTGCATATGTGTAAAACAATGACTAAGCTTTATAAAAAGAGTGGATTGGTGGCTTTGTTTAATCACCCAGTGTCAGGTGCCGGGTTTTGGAACATAAATATTTCAGTGTGTTTTGTTTTTCAGAAATATGTCAATCTCTCTGTTAGCCTGTAGAAGATAACGTCCCATCCGGAACGGATGTGTGAGTTAAGCGTTCCAGTCTCTCCTCTCGTCTCTGTGATTGATGTGAATGGATGGATGGATGGATGGGATGTGAGGTACACGATACCTACGCAGCTGGCTACACCAGCTGTGTAGTGCCCTCCCTCCCGCTTTACACATATAACTGCAAGCTGAAGCCTTTGTCAACACTTTCAGGCCTCTTAAACACACAGATATGCTTGTGTGTTGGGCTTTGAGCTCTGTCAAATAAGTCTTGAGTGCACAGCGGTGCACTGTTGTCGAACAGATCCAGTGTAGACCCTAACAGAGGATAGCAGCTGCTGCTATTGTGCTGCTGACATGCTGCTTCCGCTGGGTGGCCGGTTTAGACAAGGTGATGGGACGAAATACCAATTAGCTCAGGCAGCAGACAGCACTTTCTGTTCAACTCAAGTGCATAGCAAAACCATCATTAAAACGGTGCCTGCAAGAAATGCCTGTGTGTGGGGTTGTGTCAGCGTGTCAGGGCAAAGGGGGAGAAAACAAGAGCTTTACTTTTAACATCAGGGGCCATTTCGTACAGCGCTTTTTTTTCCCCAAAAAAATATTTAAGTACAACACAACCACAACCTTTTGTGAATTAGAGGTACACTCTTCAAAGTGTAATGGACTCATCATCATCTACTCTTTTCAGTTCAAAAGAGAATTGCAGAATCCCAGTGTTGCCTGATGAGACAAAGCAAACCACTATGCTCAGTACATTCTGGTCTACGCAAGTAATAGCTGGAATTAAAGGGGTGGCTGCTCTGATACAAAATTAGAACCTGCCTATTTAATCACTGAATGCAATCTTGCTACTGAGCAAGTGAACTATCTGGCTAGCAGTTTACTGTTGTTCAGTGAGAGACCCTCTCTTTAGAGCGTGTGTAAAATGATGGTAGGAGGCAGTCAACGCGACAGTAGCTATTTGTGTTTTAATCAACAAAAGTTCAGTAACGTTGGGCACAGTCTACCTGAAACAATCTAAGATTTAACACATTTCACCAACACATGGTTGTCCAACATGGTCTTTGCTAGCATGTTCTCTACAGTGAGAGATGAGTACAAACGTATAATAAATCACAGCTAAAACGACTGTTAGTGATGACCTGGCGTTAAAACAACAAAAACAAAGCACATTCAAATCTATTCAAATCAGTTCATATATAAATGTAGCACCACATCACACCAACAACAACCTCAAGGCAAAATTTCGTGTCATTTTTTTGCTACACGCTCAGTGTGTGAAGGCCGTCAGTCTGAAAAATTTTAGTGGGCCTCTTTGTTTTTCAATACCAGACATCACAGACGTGGGGGAAGATCTGACTATGAAACAGTGGACAGTGCACGCTGAATGACAAGTAGCTAAGTCACCATACCTTTTATTTCTCTCTATTTTGACACTAAATGGGGATTATAATTCATAAGATCAGTATGAATATAAAACTACCTACTGAGTCCACAAATAAATATACCATGGAAGCTTTTCCCATAAACCTTTCACAACTCCCTTCAACAGTTTTCCAACCAGGAATCTGCATCTTTAATATGCGCTGCACACAAACTAACTGGACCCAAAGGCGCTGAACATTAATCCTGGAATTATGCACAAATAGTAAAACTCTTCTGGCTTTTAAAAAAGCCGAGGCCATAATTTGCACACGCTATATAGTGCGTGACCTTATTTGGTTCAGTCAACCGTCAGCTGTCGGGTTAATAGTAAATGCCTGAGTATGTGCCCAGCTGAACTACACCTGCTTCTGAAAAATGCATGCATGCAGACAGTAAGCATGAAAAAAAATACAGAGTTAAGAAAGTGAACTATCACTCGATGCGTGATGAAAGCATGCTGTAATTTTAATGTTACATTAGCTATGGGTTTAAACTTTAATTGTACGCAGCCAAGCTTAGCCGTGTAGGTTGTGTTTCACGCATGAGCGGCTTTGACGTTTTCTCACATTAATTAATTACTAATGTCTCCCGTTTACGAGAGATTAAATAATGCTAAAGAGATAAATAAACATATGGGCTTTAAGTTTAGCTGCTGATTAAATCCTGACATGCGTCTGTACTCCAGGTCAAAGAGTCTGCCTGCATTATTAATCTCAGGTGCAAGATGTCATCTGTGATCTGTTCAAATGTACGTGCATCAGTGACACCGCACACCAAAGGGAAGTCAAGCACCTGTGAAGGTTAACAGTCATCACCTCAATTTGTCTGCTCCTCCCATCAACTCCAACTCGTGTCAAAAGCTACGCTGGATGAGGACTGTACATGGATGAGTAGTGTTTGATGAGATGTGAGTGGTGGAATGTATTACCAAATGTCAGCGTGTCTTTTCCTGGATACAGCCGTGTCAATTACACACAGGAAATGAATGCTTACCACTACGCGAAATATGCAGCTCGGAAAGATTGAAAGACATCACCTCTGGTTATGACATAGTTTCTACTTTGAGGTCGTTGAATGTCCAAAAAGTAGGCAATCCTGGAGTTGCTAAACAGGTTGTAACCCAGTGTACAGGAGGGAAAGGCATTACAACATTTCCCCCGTCTTCACCAAACTAAAGAAAAAGAAGTACAAAAAATAACAACAAGACATCGACGCAGCCTGAGTAATTTGGGATTTGGAGGGTGATTTTCAAAGAAAAATGGAAATGGAGGAGTGAAAATAATTCTGCCCTCTCTACAGTACATATTCCTCCTCCAGCAAAATGAAAAGATCCCAAGGTAGTACGCCCATAATTATGATGTTTAACAGCACTCTGCTCATTGTGCAATTACTACACTCGGTTCTAAAAACTCATCCAGCAGAGGCAGCTATAGCCATAATTCATTACCTCAAGCTTGTAAATAGCTCTCTCTCTCTTTTTTTTTTTATTCCACCGGTGACTCTAGCCTCCCATATGACAGTGTGAGTGGGTGGCAAGAAGAGCGCTTTGATTAGAGAAGCTTTGACCTTTAGTAATCTGTCAGTCAGAGGTATCAGAGGCTAGAAAAGCGTGTCTAATTCACTGTAAAGCGGCTTGATTAAAGCCTCCATCTGAAATTTCCTGAAGATGTTTGCTTCACCTTTATTTATGCATTCATTTTGTGTTTTGAATTTGAAGAGAAATTTACCCAAAGGCAGAACAGTTATGCAGATGATGACCTTGGACATTTTAAATAAACCTTTAAAAAAAATAAATCACTCGAAACAAGAGATCAGACAAGCAAGGTAAGGTAATTTGCAGAGGCTTTCAGTTGACTAAAAGCAATTGCAAACACATTTTGAGCATACTTAACGGGAAATAAGAAGTTTATTTTCTTACCATGTGCGTTGCTGTACTTCTCTGGACACCTGAGAGATCACTGCTATCTGTCCTCAGAGGTCTGGTGGGTCAATATTCCTGTGCAATGTCTGATTTGTATTTCCTTCCCTAAACCACTTAGAGTAGTGATTTATAAGGAGCAGTTTTATTTTAAAATCAATTTTTGACAGAATGAACCCCAGAGCAAATATTTGAGAATTGGAGCGATGAGAACTTTATTAGAGACACGGCGCTCTTATTGAGCTACATCTGAGGTGTCTGAGTTGATTTTCACAAAGATGTGAGAAAAACCTCATTACTATAGATACAAGTTTTTAGTATATTTCTGTAGCTTTTCTACAAAACCTGCTTAGACTAGAATTGCTTGATTGTGGCTGTAAGCTGAAGTGGTAAGATGATGATATATAACTGCAAGTTCAGTTTTCAATATGAAGTCAGGACTACAGTAAATCTCAGATTATATCAACGTGATGAGCAAACATTGTTAAATAATCTTTCTTGAAGGCTGAAAAATGTTGATCAGAACTTGAAAAAGTTTGCTCATTATTTATGTATTTTTGCTACTATTAAAATAAACTCGAGCAGCAGTGGCATAATAAAACGGATTACATGTTCAGGGAAGATCATGGTCTTGGTTAAGGGTACCTTGTTGAGTTTTACTGTAAACAAACCAAATGTATGCTAGCATTCAGGGTTCTTTGTTAAACACAGTGTGTTTATCCTTGAGCTTTAACAAACACACTGAATAGATTTCCATCTATTCATCTGAAGTTATTTACAAAAATACAGTCAGGCCTGTTTTGCTTGCATGCTTGTTTACTCCACAGAGCAACCTCTGGGTAATGTCAAACGACAGTTCCTCTAATGACCACTTGAGGCTGACTCCAAAACCAAGTCACGCACCATAGACTCCAGTTTTACGGGCACATTCCAGTTATAAATTCTGACTGGGAAACTCCGACTTCTGACTTATTCAGGAAGGCACATCGGCATGTTCCAGAAAAAGTGATAGCAATATGCATAAGACTTATTTTTGCTTGATGAACATTAATGGATAGAGCTCTGCGTATGGCTTATTTCATGAGTCAAAAATACTCAATAGTTACGCTCAATAGTTACGCTCAATAGTAAACGTTTTACTGTTTGCTGTTGGTATGTTGGACTTTCCGAGTGGGAAATCCGACTTCCACAAAAAAATTCTGACTGGGAACTCGAGCTTTCCGACTTCCACCGTATTTAGAAACCCACCATAAGATGACTAACTACAGAGGTGCAAAAACCAGATTATCCCCCTCTTTTTTCCTTGAGTTTTGCTTCTGTACACCACCTCAGATGATTGTAAATACTTTTTTTTATCCACCCATTATTAAGATAAGATAGATGGGAAGTTATGACACTAAAGTTTTATTTGTATCTATATGATTAAGACTTCCCCTTTCACATCTACAAACTCAATGAAACCTTTAACAAGTAAAAGGATGTGCAACTAATTGACATATTATCTTTTTTTCCCCTTTTTTTTTTTATCCCTGCTACAGCAGATCACCCGAATAGCGAATCCTATGGTATGTGATTTATCATCTGAGAGACTCAGAATCAACAAACATATTTGTACAGTTCTGACTAACACCCTTTCCAGAGAAATCTACTTTTTCAAATCAATACCCCTTCCATTGTATTTTTGCAGACTTTAAATCTCAATGTCAGTGTGGATGTGCATTTACTGTAGCATAGTGCAAGACTTCAGCTTCTGTAAAGACCAAACTTTTCCTCCCCGGGGATCCGACAGCAGAATGAAACAGAGAACAGGAGGAGAAGGCAAAAGGTAACTGTCGCCCGCCAATAAATCAATACGCTGCTTTATTACTTCAGAGAACAAAAGGCTCTGCACTGAGATCGATTGCACCGCTGAGGAGACTCCGATAAGAAACATATATAAATAAATAAAACTCTCCTGGCATTTGGCTGCTCTGTCCCTATGACCAGATCAGCATCAATTTATTACTGATGTGATGGTTTCCGCCTGATGTGTTTTTGTATAAGCACAAATCAATCCCGAGTTTATTAGCCGCTATGATGCATTGTAAAATGACATTACTCAGGGTGCTAGATGAATGCCATTCATTAGGAGGTGAGGCTGCATCGACTGTGGATGTGCAGGGAATGAGAGCGAGTGAGTGAAAGACAGGCAAATGGAAGAAAGCAGTTTTGGAGCTTGGGCTGAATTTATCCGTACTGGGGATGTACTCAGTGTTAAAGCCAGATTACGAGGTGTCGAAGAGCACAATATTAATTTGAAGATTAACCCCTTAACTGATATTTGATACATCGGTTTTTGTGAGTTTTTGAGACTTTTACATCATCATTGCAATTCTCCCCTAATTACATGTTAATCCCCAAATTAACACGTAATTAATAAAAAAAAAATGAAAATGAGAAATTGTCGTGATTCAGGCTTTAATGTTTAACATTTAAGATAGACGTATAAAAATCAATGTAGTATAACATGCTGGAATATGTTTCAAAGAGAGATTGTCATAATGCATTCTGCAGGGCTGATGCAGCGGGAGGGAAATAACTTATTTATGGCTATTCGTGTAGGCTTATTAAAAGTCAATCAGGTTACTTTCATTTTGCAATTTCAGCCTGTGAGCAGTACTACTTTACTACACCGGGTTATGTAAAAAAGCTACATTCAAAATTTCACTATAAAGTGTTTAATCTAGTATATAATTCATGCATGTGATTAAAATACTGTACTTAGAGATCACAGTACACAATATGAGAAGTACCATTTGGCTAGTTATTGGGATCATTAACAGCAGTGCAAGAACACGGAGGAGTCAGACACAGCTGCAGGAATGGCCTTTTCTAAATGTTATGGCATTATATGCACCCTACACGGTACATACTGTGCTACAGCGCTATTTCTGACACATTAATAATAAATTGTATTGGCATATTCACATTGCAAACAAGGCAGAAACAGTCCACAACTGCAAAGAAAAAAAAATGCTGTTAATTATTCAGCTCGGCTCAAAATCAATTTATTTATTTATTTTTTGCTCCATTATATTAACACATTTCTTTTCCCAGAGTAAGCTGGATACTGTGTGTACTCGAGAAATCTCCAGAATGATGTGTCCTTGTCACATCACACAGAGTGGAGCAAACAGCATGAAATCATCAGCATGGAGGATGAGAGACAGGGCCGGACATTGCTTCTACTTTTATTATGGAAATATTCCTTCAAACGTCACACGCAGCACCACAGCAACAGCGCTGTGCAGACGCCCCCAACAGAACACAAATGTACTATGTTTGAATAGGAATGCTGCTTGCAAGGCACCAGACGCACATTGTGGGCTCATTTTAGGGTGTTATTGTAATTGTCAGATTGTTGCAGCATATGTTGCATAGTGCTGCTTGTAAGGGCCACTGGTTTTAGTGCTGCATTCATACAGGCTTTATCATAATCTCTATTTTTTGCACAGTAAGCAAATGTTGGCTGGCTGCAACGCCCGTGCAGAATGCAACCAAGTGTTTTGCAGGATTATATGTCTGCGTATACAAACAAATATACGTCTGCTCATTTCTCCACATCTGTTGAGATGAAGGGGAATCAACAGAGCACGCATCTGATTAGACTTGATGAACCCTGTTGGATTGAGGAGAAAGTGGAACACCAGTCCCCGGAGTGTGCATGGCACTGGATGCAAAAAAAAAATAAAATAAAACAACAGAGATGAGATGGAAAGCCGAAGATAAAAAGAGACAAAAAGAAGGACTGCTCTCACCAATGCTCTAATACGCTCCCATAAATTCCAGCAACTTGTTTGTGTTTGTTTTCGCCGCTGTTCATTATTCCAGGTGATCAGACTTCAGAATGAACACGCGTACGGTTCTGGTCAGCAAAATGCACGTTTACAGATGAGATGAAAGAAACACGGCGGGACACACAAGAATGTGATCGGCTTTAATGGGATAATTGGATGTGAAACTGTCATTCCACCTGGTGAGGGACTGCTTGTGCGAGGCGAGCGGCTAGACGGCAACAAAAAAACCAACCTAATCAGCCAGGCCCAGTGAGAGCCATTTTATGCTGCAACATCAATTACAAAAGAATTGCTTTAGGGATACTCCGTCCAGGCTTTCCAATGCATCACTTATTAGACAATCCTTTGCTGTGACATGTACTCATCAGAGGATTGAGGCACCAGTGCTAGACAAGGTCATTTATGAATTATTTGGATTTTTGTCACTGTTTTTTTCGTGTATGTGTGGTTTGTTTTTTTACAAATAGACTGTTCCACAGTCGATGTCTGAGTCTGTCTGTGTGTAAAGGGACTGGGGTGTGTAATCAGTACAATTTCTTCCCTAGATAACTGCGACACCATAGTCTGGCAGTTAAAATATTTCTTACTTATTTCTTTAACCAGAGACTGGCCCTTATAATTATGTGTAATTGGGGTCATTTGAATTGGGATTCATTATGTAGTTTTTCCTGGAGGTACTGCAAATGGATAGAAGTACCATAAGAGAAAATCAGCTGTGAAGAAAGCTTTGGTGAAAATGAAATGGGTATTTTTTTTTTCTTTGTGATACCTCTACATTAGCTATAGCTCCTACAGAGTGCTTCACTGCCATTGATAATTGGATGTCTTTAAATTTCTTCCATCTCAATCCAGGCAAAAAGGAAGTTCTTGTCTTCAGCCCCCATTAACTTCTCTGAGGAGGTCGGTCATTACACGGGCCCCTCTTCCTTCCCCTCCCCAAAGTCAAAACATCTGCTAAGAGTCTTGGTATCTGACCAAAATGTAAACTTTGAAACTCGCATCCCAAAAGCTCAAAACTTTTACTGGCTCCGAATAATATACATTTAGTACACACTTTAACTTTCTACTGTCTTGATTGTTGTAGCTCACTTTAGTCTGTCTTCAGATGGTTAAGAATGCAGCAGCCAGGCTGTTCACACATCACCCTTATTCCTGATGCCCTTCACTGGCTCTCAATGAAATTCAAAATACATTAAAAAAAAAAAAGATTAATGGCATATAAAGCCCTCTATGGCTGGGCTTCTGTATATATGGCAAACCTGCTCAGATCTCATTTCAGCAGAGTCTCTGATCACCTGATTTCAGTCTTTTACTATGTGGTTATTTTGAAACCACAGGAAGTAGTTTTCAGGTTGTATCTCAAAAGTACAGCCAGCCGAATCCATTCATTTTAAACAACTGCTGAAAACTCATAAGTTTTTTTATTCTTATTTTTTTGTTTTTTTCCGTCTAATCTGTACAGAAGTGTACATGCAGGAATGAATGTAAAACTGTATGTATGTGTTTGTATGCTTCGACATGTACACTTATCTTTAACGTGTGGTTTTAAGGCAAACTGTAAGGCACTTTTTAACTGTGTGTTTTAGAACGTGTTATACAAATAAAGTTATTATTCATGAAAAAGGTGTTTTTTATGTGGAATGGCCCGTTTGGGTGACACATTATGTTGAAAAAGTAATGAAAGTTGTCAGAAGATTATTTGTCCAATTGATTGTTAGCATACAGGGTCCCATTAATTGTTGAGTACTTCACAAGTGCGCCGTCTGAGATGAAGTATGGAGGTCTAAGGAGGTCGGAAGGAAAACGAATGGACTTCTTTAAATTTTGCGTAGATGTTTCAACTGTCATCCAAGAGGCTTTTTCAGTTTGGTAGTTTACCTAACTGAGAGTGTTCAGGTGTTACCCGCATGCTAGCATCCATGTTTCTTACACCATCTTGTTGGGGGCCTCTTCATGAAAACATTACCTCTTAGTGTTGATAATGTCAAAAACTCTACAGGCCATCTTTGAAATAAACTTTCTTGTATATAAATTTCACTACTGTGACAGCGACTGTAACTGGGAAACAACTGGTATTATGATTCTTATAGAGATGCTGCTTTGCTTATGAGCTATGATGGCTAATGCTACATATGATTACAATCTTAGAAGAGTTATCTCTCCTATGCCCTTCATTTGACACCAATTTAATTGAAGACCTGTAACAATCAGTAACATAAGTTCCAAGAATAAATAAGATGACAGTATTATTGGATTAGGTTTTGTTTTCCTTGCATCATAATTCTAATGCGGTAAAATAATATCAGACACTATTCTTGTTTTAGTGAGTGTATTTTATCTCTCAGTGGTACCAAGCCACATCTTGCACTTGCTGTATATCTGACATGTAGGTTTTGTTTATTACTTCAAAACATAATGCAAATAAAAGACGAGTAATTCAATCACTTCACACTCAAAAAAGGAGCTCATCATCTTTAAGAATAATGATTCAAGAAAAGGCGTGTTCAAGAAAACGCATGACTTGTGTTGGTTAAAAAAGAAAAGAAGCTTCCAACACACACACACACACACACACTCCAAATCAAATTCTGAGCACCCTGAAGTGCTGGGAAATGATCATTAGGAGCCTCAGTGGCACTTGAGACGTTGCGGTTGACGTGCAGAGGATGCTGCTCCCTGCAACCTCATGGTGATATGCGTCAGCAATCAGAGGGAGAAGATGTGTACCGAACAGCCGGGATAATTAAGGTTGAGCCAACAAACATAATCAACGCCCAATCAGGCTGCATTGTGGCAAGCTACGTTGCCTGAAGAAGCCCATGTTAATTTTCTGCTTCTACATAAAGTGGCTGATGGTGAGAACATAAGATGTCTCTGTTTGAATAAGCATTTATTACCAGAGAAAAAAACAAAGTTTAAAGGTTTTGCACTTTTACCGTGAAACTTACTAACTAAAGCAATTTTCTTATCGCATACCTGGCACTGTTTGCGTGTGCCGTTTGCATGTTCTCTTTCTACCTGTGTGGCGTTACTACCGTCCAAAGACATCCACGTAAGGTTAACTGGTGATTCTAATGTTTGTATGTTTGGAGGTATGTTTGCCATATCACAAGTTTGGTGTCTGTTGTGACATTACCCTACTGTAATGCAAAGAGACCATTTCCTACTTTACAGTTTCTCTTACTATAAATTGTTTGATTAGCAGTTGATACACCTACAGCAGGTACCTCTGGGTCAGCTATAAAGCTGTGTGGGTAGGCAAGGTTGTATGCCTACATATAGCCAATAGCGCTTTTGCCCTTTTGGGCCCTAGTGAATGTTTTATTGTGAGCTACTTTAATCCCATAGTAATTTTGACAATTTTCTGTGGGCAACTTATGGTGGGTTTACCAAATGAAGTTAACAGGCTTGCCAAAAAAGAACAAAACCTTAAACTTTTTGTTTAGTTGTTGCTGAAAATCAGCACCTCAGAGTACTCTGTAGTTAAAGCTAGAACAAATAATGGTGATCTTAAATTTCTAAATTAAATGAAATTAAAAAGTCTTTACATGTATGCGATAATATTCATATTAGATAAATTATTATTTATAGAGAAATAATCAGAGGTAGCTGAAGCCTCTGGTTTTTCCAGACAAATGGACACTATAACTATACCAGCTGCTCTTGGCCGGGTAGCATATATGTTGTTTACTAGCTTGTGTTGAGTTGTTGTTAATTGTTAACAGTTCACTGGTGAATTTTTCTGAAGTGACGTTAAAAGAATAAACAAGAAAGGAAGCAATGACATCATTCTATCAGCAGGAGAAAGCAGGCTTAAACAAAGAAGAAGAAAAGCAGCCACTTGTGTGTGAGCGTGAACGTTTCCGCTATGTGTGCTCTGCTTGTTTTATGGCTGAAGATTGTTATTCAGTCAGTGTTGCATACTGGTTAAAGATCATCAGGCTGCTTGGATTTGGGCCAGTGTTTAGAGACTCATTTTCTCTTTTGAAGTACAAGGTCGGTACTATATAGTATAAATATAAAGTATAACTCCTGTAAAATCTAAATTGCTATTTTGATGTAATGTTTGAAATTAACAGTGTTTTGTCAGAAGTCCATTAATGTTGATGCCTGTGGATTTTCCCCACTCCAGCCAGTAACTGTTAGCTAACCTGTCAAATATGGTGGTGTTTTTATTGTTTTTGAGAGCTTGTTTGTGTTATTTTGAAGGTTTCATAATTGTATTTTTTTTCATTGTTCTTGAATGTCAGAACAGAAAGAGGGATCCTGGAGTAAGTTGGATGAAGTGGTAGAGAGTGTCCCCAGGAGCTCCCTGGAAAGTGGTTATTGGAGCAGATTTCAGTGGACATGTGGGTGAAGGGAAGAGCGGTGATGAGGAGGTGCTGGGCAGGTAAGGTCTCAAGGAGAGAACTGTATAAGGACAGATGGTAATGGGCATATTGGACAAAGGATGATGAATATGGAGTTGCCACGCTGGAGGAAAAGAGGATGTAGCGAAGGAGGACATGCGGTTTGGTGTGACAGAGGAGGATGCTAGGGATAGGATGAGATGAAGGCAGATGCTGCAGTGTGGCAACTCTTAAAGAGAGCAGCAGAAAGTAGAGGAAGAAGAATCTTTTTTCATTGTTCAGTACTACAAACCAATGTAAAAGGAATGTGCACTTTTGTACTTCAAGGCCTCCTTTCCATATAACGTGCCCCTTTGGTGCCTGTGGGGAGCCACTGTGGAAAGAAACACATAGCCCACAGTGGGGAACCCACTGTAGGCACTGGTACTGGTGTGAAATGTTGGGCACATTTGCAAGGCCCAGGCAGGATCTCTCTGCGGCAACCTCCTGTACAAGGGCACAAAGGGCTCAAGTTAGCAGCCCTTTGTGGGCCCTGGTACTGGCGTGAAATGCTTGGCACAACTGGGTCCTGCAGTGAGGCAACCCACTGTGGGCCCCAGTAATACACATCATATTGCTCTACTGGGGCAGAATGAGGACCACCAGCATGCCCACAGTATGGACACATTTAGATGCAGTCTGTCCTGTTGGGGCCAATAGATGTGTGACACATCAAATGGTAATACCGAGGCTCACAGGTGACTTCCTATTTGGGACCCACAGTGAGGGGCCGAGGAGCTTTACCTTATTTATTATCAAGTTTACAACAAATATTCATTTTACTAATTAATCCTAAGTTACCATATTAATGCTACTATATGCACATTACTTGTAACTCTTTTTTGTCAAAAACGTATGACCCTAGGTACTATAATTACTCACTGCAGAAAGTAATTCATTACATTACTTTTTCCATTTTGGCCTGAGCTACCAGATATTACTATCCTAATGAGTACAAACAAAAGGCTTTCTTTTTCAAGTTTAACACAAGGCTGACAACAAAGTTGAAAACCATCTGTAGCAAGTCTCCCAGATTAGTCCACTCTCACCAAAATGTGAAACAGTTGTGATAAAGCGATCTGAAAATCTGAAACAAATACACTGATCTTATTATTTCAAACTTTGGCAATGTTTGGTATGAGCATTCAACACTATAATAAAAAAAAAAAACAGGAAAGGTTAACAGATTCACATTAGTTTATAGAATTGTGATGTTTAGACTCTTCCTTGTGCATACTATGTTTCCCCAACTTTGCCTCACTGTTATTTGAGTGAGATTATTCTTGTTCCCTATTTCAGTTTACTTCTAGTATGAATTCAAAGGTTAGAGCCTTTTGTATCATTCGGTTTTGTTTTGCTTTATTTCCTCCCCCGCTTCTGTATCTTTCTCTGCCCTTTCTGTTGTCTTGGCTTTATCTGTTCCTTTTTATCGCTCTAAACTGATCTTTGTATTTTGTTTGACCTTTTGTCATCTAATCTTGCCCCTGCTCTTCAAGCTTTACTTTTTTGTTTTAATAATTTATTATCACTATTTATTTTTTACTATAACCTAAAACGTAACATGCTTACTATCACTGCATCCTTCAGTCTTGTGTTGGGCTGTCAGCTGTTGGGTTCGTGCATAAACGTCCCCTGAATTGTGACACCAACACGATATGTAAATGGATGTAATTTTCATCAATCATTCACATCAGGGAAAGGGCTTTAAAAAGCCTAGCATTTGAATTTTTATTAAAATGTGGTTAGGAGAGCACCAGGCAACTCTTTTTTTCTCTGCTTCGCCTTGAAATGAATCAAACTGTAAATTAGGTACAAACACATTTGCATTGTGAGTTCACACAAGGACATTTCTCCAACTCCTACTGTTTCTTTTAGCTTTAATGACTTTTTTTTTTCTCTAATAGAGGCATGAAATTCTCCAAAATAATGATGAGACAGGGAAGCTGTGGCTTTAATTAAGGAATGCTATCATTGTGATCATTTTTACTCATAAACACGAGTTAAAAGCTGTAAAAGATGCTGTGGAGAGAGGGATGTGTTATTGATTGAAGGGAGAGATTAGAAATTAATGACCCATATGTCCCAGATTGAATAATCAATTTCAATTAATATCAATTTCACAGTGCAGCTGCTTCGTAACAGTTCTGAGATCTGCTTTGGTGCCGTTCATTTTTCAACCTCGTGGGGAGAGCGTGCCCATGGCGAGAGAGTGGGGACCGTGCAGGGTGGAACAATGGGCAGAAGGCATGGTCATATATGCCTTTTATGCTGTTCCTCCACAGGAAGGAATGTGGTTCCCACTGATCCCCTAGAGCTACCATCTCTTGCATTTTTCTTTATATGAGGAAAACATCAACAGTACATATTGATGTTGCATTTTTGCTCCTCCACCTGGCGAAGCGGAGAGCAAAAAATTGGAAAACTGGTCAGGAGAGCACAGTGTTCCCGTTTGGCCTTGAATACAATACAAAACCATCCATCATTCAAGTCTTATTTGAGGTGACAGTGATGAGGTGCTTGAGTGTGTGTGCATGCATTGCATCTGTGCATGTACCTACATGCTGTGGAGAGGTAACAATCTCCCCCGAGGAGTGCAAGTGATATTTTGAATCCAAATTGAATGGATGGGGTGATTGCTCCAGGAGAACAGAATAGTGACATCTCAATAGGCATGCCCTTATCAGGAAAATAATAAGACTATTTTCATGACCAAAATTAGGCACGCAGACTGTCAGGAAGAAAAAAAAAGGAGAGTGAGGCAGAGAAGGAAAAAAAAGAAAGGTCTGAACCAAATGAACCAAAGAAGATGCTTATTAGAGAAGTTCAATTTGCATATATTGTATGTCAGACATATTGGCAAAAATGTCAAAAACTAAATCAAAAAAAGCCCTTCTAGTGTATCTGCTGAAATTGCTCCTTGATCAGAGCGAATGGATTTGACAGAATGGTGACGTCGTGGCTATCTTGCGGAAATAAATCATTGCTGAGACATTTATGAGACATAGCAGGAGTGCAAGCTTCCCCCTCAGTCTGGTTAGATCAGAAAGAAAAAAAACCAACAAAAAAAAAAAAACACCCATTTCCCTGCAAATTGCAAACCATTTCTTTTTTTCCTAAAACCAATTTGGATACATTAAATTCTAGAATTTTTTTGATGCAAAAAGATGTCCTTCAAATCATTTTTTCGCTCCGTGAGACGTGAGTGGGACTGCAGAGTAATGCAGCACTGTTGCCACATTTCTGGAGGTATCTGAGTGAACTGTTATGCAGCAACCTGCATAAATATAACACAAAATTATGTGGAGAAAAAAAAAAATCATGTGACTCATAAAAACAGTTTTACACAGAATGAGTTTAAAGGCCTCTGTGCCTCTTACTATCCTCCATCCCACCACTTAACGGGCTTTGGTTAAATTGCAAAATGGCCTAAAGCCCATCATGCTGCAGTAGTCAGTGTATAATCTAGTCATTTTCTCTTGCATCATGCTGGCAAATGGTGTCCCTTTACCACTGAGGAATGGTTTCAAACCTGAGTGCTGGATTTCCAGAAGACGTACTCTGTTACATTAAATGTCCATGGATGTCCTGTTCTGCAAGAAAAAGAAGATCATTCATTTATTGTTGTTTACCCACTGCAATTTTCTGTTAAAGAGAGGTCCAAAAGATATTTAAAAGGTGCATTTAGCCATCAGGGCTAAATTCAGATTAAGTTTGATACAAAACATTAAAGTATGGTAGATTTCTATGTCACACATAGTTAGTGTTTCTAAAATGTAAGCACATACTTTATTTTATTTTACTATACCATTTGATTAACATGTTATTTAACTGTATGGTTATGGTGAGACAACCACATAATGTTCAATTCAGGTCATTAGACACTGGGCATTATGTGTCTGGAAAAGTTTGCAGATAAACTGCAGCTTGTGCCAACTGGACATAGTAGTGGTGGACAAGCAGAGGAAGATAGACGTAGCGATAGCGAATGACAGCAACATCAGGAAGAAGGAACATGAGAAGCTTGAGAAGTACCAAGGGCTCAGAGAAGAGCTCGAGAAGATCTGGAGGGTGAAGGTAACAGTGGTCCCAGTGGAAATTGGAGCACTTGGTGCGGTGACTCTCAAGCTAGGTGAGTGGCTCCAGTAGATCCCAGGAACAACATCTTTGTGTGTGTGTGTAGATTATATATATATATATATATATATATATA
>VOQK01033922.1:0-17076 GCA_015052645.1 Benitochromis conjunctus
GCTGGTTTAAATGACTAAATGACCTCCTCAGCATGTCTTGAAGTTCTCCAGAGACCTGGTAATGAACTAATCATTTGATTCAGGTGTGTTGACCCAGGGTGATATCTAAAACCTGCAGGCCACCGGCCCTTGACGCCTGGAGTTCCTCACCCCTCATCTAAAGGGACCACCTGAAAGGCAAATTCATAAATTCACATATTGGCCAACGCAACATGTAAAATATTAAATGGACATCCATCCATTTGCTTCCGCTTATCCTTTTCAGGGCCTTTTCAGCCTATCCCAGCTGTCTTGGGGCGAGAGGCGGGGTACACCCTGGACAGGTCGCCAGTCTGTCGCAGGGCTAACACACATAGACAGACAACCATTCGCACTCACAGTCACCCGCATTCACACCTATGGGCAATTTAGTGTTTTCCAATTAACCTATCCCCACAAACTGCATGTCTTTGGACTGTGGGAGGAAGCCAGAGTACCCGGGGAGAACCCACGCAAACACAGGGAGAACATGCAGACTCCACACAGAAAGGCCTGATGGTGGAATTGAACTCAGGACCTTCTTGCTGTGAGGCAACAGTGCTAACCACCGTGCTGCCCATATTATTTACACTGAATTGGTTTCAACATAAAATGTGAGCTCTTTGGGGGAAAAGTGCCAAGCTAACATAGCTTTTTCACTGAGTTGCTCTGTCCTTGTTTTAATTTAACCCTTCACAGCAGTAGTGAAAACTATTTATTGAGGATGAATGAATGGAGATGATTATTAGACAGTTTACCTCACTTGCCAAAGGGAAAACGTAAAGGCTTGTAAGTAGATTGACTTGACACTAACACTCCTTGGATTTAACCATCTTGCTTCTTTAGGCTATAGATTCATTTCACTGCATCACATTCTAGTGTTTCTAGAAGTGCTACTATATGATGTCATACCCAAGGGCACCCCCTTCAATTTGAACTTTCTCCTTCCGAAATTTCAGAAGTCAACTGTTGAGAAGAAATTAACACTTTTCCCTTATTTGGTTAGCATCTCCCTTGTAAAATGCTCCTCCAAATAACCTACTGTATGTAATGAGCTCAGAATTTCATCCAAAACTGTCCCATAGCTGGTTTGACAAGTTGTGAGTGTGTTCCCTGCAGGCTACCACACAGCTATATAGGAAAAATTAATGTATGCAAGACACAAGACCTAACCACTGAAGGATGACATCCTTCTTCCTTACTATATTGTTATGCATATACTCCGCTGAATTTACTTTTAGTCATGCACAGTGGAGGGACTTCTGGCTCTTTAATCTGCATTTAATGTAGATTAAAGAGAGAGCCAGCACCATTGTTCCTTTCTGAGAGCACTGCAAGAATTATTTGCAAACAGGGCTGTGAAATATATCTCATGTGCAACGAAATATAGGGTTTGTAGTGTGTTAACAAGTCTATGCCCACTGTATATGTGTGTGAGGAAGAAAACAAAAGCCGTGTTATGTGTGGAAGAGGTTGCACAGAGTCCTCTCATCTGTAACAAGAGCCTTTGTATCGACATGCTCAGTTCTCATCATAAGTAGAAGAAAGGATGCGTTAAGCTTATCAATATGAGAATGCTGTCAGTAGTTTGGACTTTTTTTTTTCCTCTTTCAATTTCCTGTTTTGAAATTATACTCTTTATTCAAAGATAATAATGATGTTTAACCAGATACAGTAGCTGCTGAATATTTATGAGAGAGCCACATTGCAAATAGCAGGCTGTGGGAGGTATACAGGCAATACTATAACTGTAATATGTGAAGGATTATCAGTGTCATTATTAATAATTCAATGCCTTCAAATCTATTCAGGAATTGTGACATTAGAATCCTCCGCACACCCTAAATGATTGTGTTTTGAGCCTTTATAATGCCTAAAAATACACTTTTTCTTACTTAATGTTTTCTAGAGTCTCAGATGTCTATTTCAGTGTATCTGACACCACTAAGCAGAGCGAAAAAATCTGAACATTTAAAAAAATAAAATAGGTTGAATGTTTAACAGTGACATTCTTCCCACAGGAAATGTTTGAATTTTGACAGATAATCCACAAATCTGACTGTCATTACTCTAAATGAGGCCTATTTCCCATTTTCAGAAGGTAATATTTTGAAGCAAAAACAATTCACTTGACTTGAATCACCATGATCAGTGTATTAGCTCATGCAGAGGGAAGTGCATCTTTTGGAAGTGATATATATTTTGCAATTCTGAGTGCCCACTGTTTTTGTGAGTCATCTCCTACTTTGTTCTACTTGGTGACAAAGAATGTTTCTTTCGTACCAACATTTTGTATCATTTAAACCTGAACACATAAGCAGTGATACAAATTAAATGTATTAGAAGTACAGTGCTAGCACTAGTGCTAGTACGTGTTGAAAAATTATAATATCATAAAAAGATGATTGTCTTTTTTCATATATTTAAAACTGTTTTTGTTTTAATTGTAATGATTATGGCTTTTAGGTCATTAATCTGTACCTGAGCTGAGGTAACGCACAAATTTCCCCACTGTGGGATCAATAAAGTCTTATCTTATGTTATAATCAGAAACTTTATCATATTTTCTAAAATCTGTTTTTAAACATAAGGACTTACAAAGCCGAAATGTAGAACTTCTAAAAAAATATATATATATATATATATATACATATATATATATATATATATACTCAATACTTGGTTGCAGCAACTTTCACCATGAATGCCTACATCAGTGTGAAATGGGATGGTGGCGATCAGCTTGTGGCGCTGCTGAAGCCTGGGTTGCTTTGATAGTGGCACTTCATAATACCCCAAAGGTTCTCTGTGAGGTTCAGGTTCATCTTGGATTCTACGCCTCTTCCTGCAGATTCTAGGACCTTCATTTCTAAAAGAAATGCAAAATCTCTGTTTTTTCTGAAAAGAGGGATTTGGCGCCACGGGGCATCTTTTTTTGCATCTTACCCCTGCATAGGACACCTCTGATGTCTAGCTTGATATTATGGATCTGACAGTTTTAGCACTTTTTTGTGCACGATGACTCAGGATGCGCTGACACTGGGCTCAGTCCACACCTTGTGAAGCTCTCCTGGGTTCTTCACAACTTATCCTGTCAATCCTCTCAAGACTGTAGTCATCCGGTGCGTCTTTTCCCTCCACACTTTGTTTTCTTCCAGTCAACTTCCCCCTTAATATGCTTCAATACTGCACTCTGCTGAAAAAACTGGCTGTTCACAGTGACTTTCTGTGGCTTGTGGGGCCTTCTGAACACTCTCAGACAATCTCAGATTTTCAAATCACAATAATCATGGTTAAATTAAAAAAAAAAACCCTTCATGATAGCATTGTGACATGTCTAAAAATATATTAGTGATAATGGGTAACACTAATAATGATTAAATAATGTCACACTATTAAGCATTATTAAGAAGAAAGATGTTAGCAGGTGCTTAATTCATATATATACTGTATCATTACACTTCCTTACTATGTCATTTATAAATACAAATATGTTACTGTTACACCATGTACAGTTATCACTGCTAGTAATAATCATAATCATTAGAATATATCTGTATTCATAAATGGCATACTAAGGAAGAGTAATGCCATTTAAATGATCAATTACCTTACTAATAATGCTTAACAGTGTGATAATATTCTATATTGTTCTAAAGTCTGCTACAGTGTTATTAGTCAGCTTCATCTATAGTGTCACCTAAACAAATGAATTAAACTCAAATGTCTAGAACTATAAAACATACAATGCACGTTCAAATTTTTTAAACATGACGGCTGTCGTCAACGCCCAGTCATCGTGATAGTAAACGCCTCTACAATGGAAAAATTCTTCATCTCTGTTATGACATTGGGATGGGTGTCCTAGGAAAAGGTCATTCAGCCTCCAAATGTTTGCTGGATATGGGTTGTATGTAAACCTTATGACTGCTCAAGATTACTTGGAGGGAGTCACATTACAGCGCACTAAAAGTTGGTCTTGCATGCTAGGCTTCACCCCCTGTGGTTGTATTTATGTTTATGCTCCATTTCCTTAGTCCCAGTGATCATGATAGCTGATGCTTTTCAGACGGGACCTGAATGTTAATGAAACAGTAAAATGCAGTGGTGCTGGACAAAAAGACATCTGGATATAAACTCTGTCCCTCTGTGTAGGTCAAGCATCACAGGATGAGGAGAGTCACGAAGACCCAAAAGTTTGCAGGGACGAAAGACAACAATATTTGAACCGGTAACATTTCTCTCGGAGCGGTTGATTAATTCGATGTCCGCCTGTATTTAGTTCTACCGCCATTGCCTTTACCATCTTGCGTGTGTCACAGAATTTATGACGATACCTCTTCATATTGTGCTTTACCTTCAAAACGTGGGGCTGAGGTATGTTTGCACTCAAATGTAAAAAAGAAGCAAACACAGGGGTGGATAAAGCAGTAGGAAGAAAATAAATACCATCTGTCCACTTTTTCATTGAGAAAATAATAAAGACGTTTGGCAAAACAAACCATTCAATCAGTCGCAGCAGCATTTCACAGCTCTACTCTGGCTTGTTGCCAATGATTTTTAACTACAGACTATATATTTAATTTTGCTCTTGTAACTTTTCAGTTCCATGCAACAAAAATGAATAGGAGCTTTTAAAAATTCCACACCAGTAACTACAGATTCTACAATGATCAGGGTTTTAATTTGTCAGTGACCTTCAAATTTACCGGTCTGTGGAGTATTGATGAAACCATAAGGCTTCTAGAAAGCACTATCATAAAGTACTGTTTACTACTTACTGGCAATTCTTTTCATTTAGATACTGTTTTTGTAGACAGCCGGTTTTAAACTGCAAGATAGACAGCTCAAAAGCTCTATTATTTTACACATTGCCCACCCAGCCCTGCTTGTCCTTTAACACAGCAAGACAGGGCCTTCGTTCCAAACAGTGAAGATTGCACTTCATAATTTATTCCTCTAAATCCCTTTTTAAATCTCCCCCGTGGCATATTCTGGTTGTGTGTGCGGTGTGCACTTGTATGCAAGTGTAGAACCTTTTAACACTTCAGCAATCCTTGTCAAAGATGGCTGAATAGGGCCAATCCAAAAGATAGCTGCACGTATGAATGCAAATCGTTTCCGCAACCCCGTCACATCAATGCCAGTTTAATTAATTAACATTATTTTTTTACGGGGAGTTAGAACCCTTGAGTAAGGGCTGAGTCTGCATACAAAAGGGCAATGAATAAGGAAATAAGATAGCCAGTTAGTTTTATAATGCCACCGGTGTTTTGTGATGATGGTGGCTTCTTATAGCCTCTCTCATACCAGAGCCTCTCTTTGGACCATAATCATCACATTTGTTGGACGCAGAGACTCTGAGATACAGTTAATGACCCTGTAAACAAGTGAGAGGTGCCTGTATGGCTAGCACATTGCTAAATGTTGAGAGAGCGAGAGAAGCAAAGCAAGAGCAAAGAGTTAAAAAGAGTTCTGGGCTTGTGTTAAGGAAGGATTTTGTTTTATTTCTGTTATTTTGGTGGGATGTCAATTATGGGAAGGGGTGTCGGGTTGTTGGGAGCGGTCCATTCAAATCCATAACTTAGCTGGGGGGGGGTCAAGGGTCAGATTATGCGTACACAGAAATATGCATTGATAACTGAATCAATTTAGTTCTGCCCCCGAGGTCTTCAGTAAACTAGCCAATAAAAATAAAGCAATAAAATAATTCAATCTGCGCTCATGCATTTAAAAGGAGGTGACGTTTTATTTGCATTTGATTAAAGGGATGAGGATGGAAATGTAAATATTCTCGCCGTATAATTAGGCTTGACAGTGTCTGTCAGCAGCTTTGAACCCTTCATTTGCTGTGTCTTGCTAAACAAATAAAGGGTGTAAACAGACATGGAGAAATTTGATCAGTCGAGCATCAAAAGTCCAATTTATTTAGATTAAAATTCATTAGAAAACTTCTCTTTTATCTCATCTGGACAAGTGTGAAAATAATTTCTCATTCTGTTCAGGACAGGGATCCAAGAAACATATTTGAAAAAGCCCAAAAAAAACACAAAAATTTACCAACTGGAGAGCGCTAATTCACAGAGTTATCTGCAAACAAAAGGCACACTGTGAGACCCACGGTGCATTAACGGGTAAATCAATTTGCAGTGAATTCCACAATTAACAACCAGGTGAACACGTAACAAAGGGGTTATCTTCTGACTGATGTGCCGTTTAGGTTTGAAAAACAGCACTCCGAGAATCAATAAGGGAGCTGGTTGTGGGTAAGTTAATTGAGAGTGGTACTGGAATCACTGTCAATATTGATTTAGCAAAGAAAATATCACTGTCACATGCTTATCTGTCAATGTGATATCGTGGTTGCATGAAGCAAACAGCACATCGTTTCAGCGTATTTTGTGTCGCTTCTACTTAATCACAAGTGTTTTGTGCGACATTCAATGAAGTTGAAATGTTGCACGATTAATCCTGGAAAACATTGAGGTCTATTGATTATAATGACAGTGTGCAGGTTAGGGTGAGGGTTAAGGTCAGGGTTAATTGTTCTTCATCTCTGCACAGAGATTAATGGACAGGGGTGATTACAACACAGACTTTAAAAAAATGCATTGTTGTAACAGACAAAAGGAATTATCCCTGTGATGGATAAGCTTTTCTTATACTAAATGGGAATAATAGTGTAATGAAAACCCTGTTGTGCTAATTCAGTTTTCCACCTATGGATTTTTTATTGTGTGACCTACCCTTTAATATGGCAAGGCTTTACTGCTAATTGATTTCAAGGAAATGTTTTTCAACCTTAAACACGGGGCAACATCTCGTCATGGTTCAAAGACTGGACTGTCCATTCGTTGAATATCTCTGGAATTTAACAAGCTTTAAGAAGCTTTTAAATGCCTTATCCAAAAATGTCTGCCTTCAATCAAATCTTTGATGTAAAACAGTGTAAAAATGTTTGACTCAAATGTGACGCTGCAAAACATCATTTAAAAAAAAAAAAGTTTTTTGTAATATTTACTGTATTTTTTCCAATGTGCTATATATTTGTTAGAAGAAGAGGAAGATGTTGAATTTCTGCGAATGTCTCTGTTTATTTTTGCTGTTACTTCATCCATATTCAGATTTGGCAATTAACATTCCAAAATTGGACACACTTGGCTTTGATGTGTGGATTTAAAGCTATGGAGTTGTAAAAACAAGATAATATTTATGTATTTACATACTGTATATATTCTGTGTAATAAAAACATGTTTATTGTTTTTTATTGAGGTTCATAACAATAAGGACGCTAGATAAATAATAACTGGTGACTTATGAAGAAGGAGTTGGATTCAATAAGTTTGCACTTCTTCCCACTGTTTCAGGTATGTGAACTGAAACAGGTAGAGCAACATTCTAGTGGATTTTTGATTATCTTTTGTTATTTTCTTATTTTTTCATACATGACTTACATGGTTATATGATTGAAATAATTTACACAAAATGAAAAAATTGTTATGCTGTGTTTCTAATTTAAAAGATCCATCTGTCCATCCATGCATCCCCTCAACTGTTCGTCCAGTTGAGGATGGCAGGAGGAGCCCATCCAAGCTGTTGGAGGGCAAAAGACAGGGCACACCTCGGACAGGACGCCAGTCAATCACAGGCTAACAGAGAGACAGACATTCGCACCTACAGCCAGTTGGAATCGCTCTATCAGGTTCGAACCATGAACGCACTAGAACCCACTGTCAGTCAGCATGAACCACTTCACTACTGTGGTGCCCTTCACTGTAAAATAAAAAAAAATCAATATGACATGAGGTTTCTACAGACGTTTATGATCATTATCTGTAAATAATCAAATTAAATCTGTGATTAAAAATGAGGGAAAACATAAAAAAAATGCAGAAAATTCCTAGACTATAAACTGTACAGTGTCTTTACATGCTGTTCAGAGTGTTGGTTGGTTCTCCTGCCTTATTTGCTTGCCTGTTGCTGTGAGTTAGTCTTTACATCTCAGTGTTTGTTAAGTCCTTTGGGTACTTCTTGATGTACTTTGAAGGTTAGTTTTCTTTTGTGTCTTGTTCTGCTTATATTTCCATCTTTCAGCACAGATGAGAAGGAAATGCAGGCGGAGCTAATGAGGGCTGGGCATATGTATGTAGTCCTGTCATCTCCTTTGTCTGTTTCGATTGGTTTGATTCCTCGTGTTTTTACCCTGTGATCCTCGTGGTACATTTCCTGTTGTGTTTTTGTTTCCTTTTGGACGGTGTGTAACTTGCTTTATTGCTTCATACACATAGGCTCGCCTTCTCTTTATTTTTATCCTGCTTATGTGTTTTGTGTTTGAGTCATCTCCTCAATATAATCTGACAAATACAGTACTGTGCAAAAATCTTGAGCCACCTTTCAATTCTTTATATTTTTTTATCATGGAAGATGGGATGTAATGTATGTGCAGCAATTTATTGAAATTTGAACATCAAAAAAGCATATGAATCCAAAAGGGAGTTTTGCACAATTTCAATAAGCTTGAAAGTCATTGTTTAGTGTGACCACCTTCAGCACAGTATTCAGGAGGAGTTCTGTAGTACACAGGGAACAACAGAGCCATGAAGAGCTTGATTACCACTGACTAGCTGAAGGCAATTTGGCAAGAAGCGGCGGCAGGAGCTGGTTCTGAAATGCAGGCAGAAAATGAGCAATGGGGAACAGGTGAGAACAACTGAAGCCCAGACTGGAGACTCCACCTGCTGGTGGAGGCCAAAGATCTTCAACTCCTTCTTAACTTAAATAGTCAGGTTAGTAATCATATGACACAGAAGCACCAGATCAGTAACAAACCATAACATGAAGATATTGTTTAAAATTTGTGCTGTGCTACATTTTTTGTTTTGTACCTTTTTTGTGCTTGAATTATTCATGGGTTTGTGTTAAGCTGTGTCAATGTTAAATAGCTGAAGGAACCAACAACAAAAAGCTACAGAGAACCTTGAACGACCTTCAGAAACCCTGAAGAACTGTTGCTCAAGACCACTTTGAACAATGGCGTGAAAGTCAGTGCACTGGGGGTCATATACACAATGTTGTAAAGGTTTGTAGGTTTTGCAGTGTGTTCATTTCTTATTCTAAAAGGTCGGTTCCTTCCTGTAAAAGGGGATGTCTTATTTTGAAAGGAGCTTTACGTACGTAATTATGGAAAGGTACCAAAAGAAAAGGAATACTATTTTTATTTTAACCTTAAAAACTTTTGTGCCATATGTGCCAATATATTATACATGACACAACAATTTATTTATTTATTTTGCATTTTAGAGAAAGGTACAGAATCACTGTTTATAATTCAAAGCATTTTTTTTTTTACCAGATATTTGATGATTCAGTATTTGTCTAAATGTCACTAACCTAATGTAACTCTTGAGCTACTGTGTGCACTAATTTTAAAACAATAATCTGGATTTGAAAGTCATTTAGCTGTGGCAAGTAAGCCCACAGAATGCATCTTTTATTTCCATCTTTATAGGAAGGGATGATTAAGTCTTTCCATTTATTGAATTCCATTTCAATCAGCTCAAGTTGCAGTCCATATTAGCCTTCCCTCAGCCACACAACTTCAAAATCACCATTAAAAATCTGCATTCTTCTCCATCTTTATTTTAATTACAGAAGTTAAAGACTACAGAATCATCAGTGAGTTAAAAAAAAATACAATTAGCCATGTGTGAAACAGCATTTAAAATGTTTCTGTTGGAACAGACTGACAGCACTATCTACTGAGGCAGAGAATGGAGAGCGCTTGTCTTATGAAGAAGTTTCCACAAGGCTTCACCAAATGAATGAAATTGATTTGCTCACTCTCCCCCCTCGTCCTTTTTCCACATTAGCATGAATTACTTTTTTGTGTCTGTGAGGCATTCTGCAGAAAGAGCCTTTTTCTGCATATCAAATACATCATAAAGTGCCTGCAAATAAGGCAACGCGCACATGCCTCATCGTACAATCAGTGGAGCTTCAATCATTTGTCCTGTTCTTCTGTCCTCTTAACACTACAAGTGGATTTTCACCTAAATCACACCCGCCGTGGCTGTTTTTGTTTTGATTTGGGATGTGCTCAGTGAGAGTCAGAGACAGCAGT
This sequence comes from Benitochromis conjunctus, assembly GCA_015052645.1. Lineage (NCBI taxonomy): Eukaryota > Metazoa > Chordata > Actinopteri > Cichliformes > Cichlidae > Benitochromis > Benitochromis conjunctus. The sequence continues at coordinate 10,140 of VOQK01033922.1, forward strand.
CTGAGCGGTAGCACTGGAGGCAGATGATGTTCTTGGGGGTCATTAATTAACTCATCCAGAGCCTTTATTAGCTCCTTAATGGATCTGGTTAGTGCATATCAAGGGTTTGATTACCTCCTGTTGGCAATGGGGAGAGGCAGGCTACATATGTGTGTGTGGGGGGGTATGCATTTGTGAGAAGTAGATAGTTGTCCCGTGCATGTGTGTGCATGGATGTGAGTCTGTAAGGCCTCATTTGATGGAGGCCAGGAACTGGAACGAGAGACCCAATTCCAATCCAGCTCTTCCATCCTCACACTCTTACGAGTGTAACGCCATGTGGCATCACACTTGCAACTGTAGAAGGATTTTTAAATTGAAGGGTAGAAATCCAGTGGCAAGATTTGGGAGGCGTTTCTGAAATAATCAGCTAATCAGCATTTTAAGGGTTTTACATCACTATCAGATGGATATATTAAAATCACTGTTTCTGTTTGAGTTCCATTCAGATATTTTTAACATTTTCAAAACACTTTAATTTGTTAATATTTTTTGTGTTGTTTCTAACATTGGCATCCGCAAGAGCAAAATGTTTTCTAAAAGATAAACTGTTCTTTAAAAGTCAATTGTATTTAGTTCTTCTCTGCGTCAGTCACGACGTAACCACACTTATTTTTTCATTTTTTGTTAGTGTGTGAAATATTATCTGCAATGTAAACAATGGAGTGTGGTTAGTAAGCCTGCAATAGTCCAGACATTGTGTTGGAGGGCTTTGTAAACCACATCTTTTACCAATAATTATGAGTAAAATGCAGCTGAAATGTAAAAAAGTTTATTCATTCAAATGATTAATCATTACAAAAATATGCTTGAAATAAGCTACATGAATACTAATCGGTTTCATTTAACCAGATTCCATTAAATAAAATATAACATTTTACATTGTACTTATGTAAGAACATTAGATGTGAAATTTACACGTAATTAATGTTATTTTGTTTTGTTTTTTTGGATGCACTTTAAGTTATTTGGTGTGGAATAGCATGTTAGTACTGACGGATCTGCACATTCCCCTTTGTGAGTTCACTCTGCTTCCTCCCACAGGTCAAAGACATGCATGTAAGGTTAATTGCATAAATATGTGTGAAAACATTAAATGTGCATTTTGCGAGTGTTCTTAGTAGTTAGGAAGAATTAAAAAAGGCCTATATAAATGCCATTCCATTTCACTTAATGTGGAAGACCATCCATGCAAAAGTGCAAATGGTTGAGTGAAATGTTGAGTGAAAAAGGTGAAAGCTAGTAGCTTTCAGCACGTATCTGAGTTCACAATAATCTTTATTTATCTTATTCTGGACCTTGGTGCAGTTTCAGCTGTTTTGGCTCCATTCCTCTTATTGTTAGGTACCCTTTCTTCTGCTTCGCTGCACCTTGAAAGTAAAAGATTTCAACAGCAGGTGAGTAGAGCTCATGTACTCGCAGCCAAAGCTGTGTGGGTACAACATTAGGCTCTCTGACATCATACAGAGTAACAAACAGAACATTTAGAACAGTCTGATCCCTGAGCTCTTGAGTCGTGATTACTTACAAACCAGATTTTAAATAATTTCAGTTCATTTATATAGATTATATTGTAAGGTAAAGACCCTATAATAATACAACACAAAACAATATAATACAGCAATATATACAATACAGATAAAACCCCAACAATTGCACACTCCCACATGAGCAAGGACTTTGGCAACAGTGGGAAGGAAGAAAGCGACAGGAACAGGAAGAAACCTGGCAGATCCAGGCTCAGGGAGGGGCAGTCATCTACCGCAAATGTTTACATCAAAGATGCCTGCAACTGGACTCAAAGAGTGTTTTGAAATAAATTGATTGCGGCTTTTACTTCAGTGAATGTTCTTCCATTGCTGGTTTGTGTTGCATATTTAATTGTTTCACTGCCAAGTAGTTGACAAGTGTTTACAGACAACTTGTCATCTTACATGCAAGTAAAGGTGATCTCATGCTAGCAACTAGGACAATCATAAGGAGATTGTCAGTAACACCCTAGCGTCTCTTCGTGACCAGTGTTACACTAGTGACTGGTAGTAACCCCCAGCTACCAATCACCAAACTGCTGGGTGATGTCTGTTTTTTTCTTAGCAACCGATTATTGACAAATGGCCACTGTTCAGTCTCTAGGCCCATGTAACTAAGGTCCAAGCTGACCTGGAGACAACAAGTTAAACAGAAATCGTACTAAAATTGATTTGAAAAATTTGCCTAAAAAATTAGCCTAGGTCTCGTTTTACTTTCAACTCCAGCAGGTCTAAACATCCCACCAATATTTCTTTTGCTGTACAGTATTCTCCAAAAGGGCGTACAGTGTATTTGTTTGTCTCCCAACTCACAGCCAAAACTGTACGGCTGAGTTCAAGTCGATAAAAAGGAACTCATTCTCCATTGATGAGCTAGGAAAACTATAGGTCCAAAGCCCTACTTCATGCAGTATACATGTCTCCAGCAGGGTGAAGCTAACATTGGCTCACATTCACAATATGGGGCAATGATCTCGTCATACTATAGCTCTAGTGGCTGTTTTTTATATATGTGTGCCTTTTACCTAGCAGTGGTGTATGTTCTTAATTGAGACACAGGAGAAGATGTCTGCCCTATGTGGTTTTTCTTTCCCTTTCTTCACCCTCTCTCACACACAGTGCTGTCTCAGCAGTGTCCTTTCAATATCAAACACACGTTGTCCACCCCACAGGTTTCCCATTTCTTTGCTTGGTCTGCAGACTTTCATCCCCAATGTTTTTTTTTATACCACATGCTAGCCAGTGCTCCTACATACAGCGTTGGATTGATTGGGGGTTTCTCCAGCAGAAGAAATAAGAGACAATATGATGATTTAGTCAGAGGAGACAATGCAGAGTAACAAACCTAAGAGAAGGATATACTCACAAAAGCCACATGTGTGGGAATTTATTCACAAAACAGCAAAACACAGTTTGGAAGAAGACTGATGATGTTCTAGTTTAAAGGCGGTAAATGAGACTTGTTCGACAGATGTACATGTGAGGCGGTGTAAATGTGCATGCTTTTGGACTGTTAGGCGTAGATTTGCATATTCATTTGAAATTAAATGTATCAGTGATATGCTCGTGTCATATGTTAGCATAAAAGCACAGGTGGAAGGAAATGCATACAGGTTGCATTTTGTATCAGATGATCTGTTGCAACTTGGTTGGTTCTTAACACTTAATAGCCTCACAAATAATAAGGTAAGAGATCTTAGCACTTGTAGCAAATGAATGTTTGTATTTCGAATCTGCTTTTCCTCCTTAGGTGTAATTGAAAGCGAAACTCATGCAGTCTAGGTGACATCTGCGCCTTCCTATTCTGCTTCCAACTCTCTGGGCCTCTTGTGTTACCTCACTTGTGGTATTTGCAGCCAGATGCCTGCTTGTGTGATGTAGATCCGGTAATTGGCAGCACTGTCCAAGTGCCTGTTAACACTGCAATAGCGTGCATGATTTTCTTTCTTTTTTTAAGAAACTGGAACACAGTTAATGGGGTCGTACTGTCACATGTGCAAATACAGTACACGCTTCTTACTTGCTCAAATCCATATGCTTTTTTAAAACATGCCATTTTCACGTTCCATAAAAAGTAACAGCCAAACAGAGCTCGATAAATCAACCATATAAGAGCAGGGAACAGGCTGGGGCAGATGCATGTGATCTATATGAAGCAATCCTACTTCCATAATTATTTCAACTGGTTTCTTGATTAAATACATTTCTGAGAACTATTTTAAAAATTGAATGACAAAACCTGGGTTTCTGTAGCTTTATGTTGACGAATCAGAAGATGGTTAGCTAGGAAGTACTAGGAAGGACGCTAAAATATGGCTTGTTTCAGACAGTGGATGATGTGGAGGGTTCTACCAAAAAGCAAGATTAAGAAAACAGTTTTGGTTTTGATCATGCTAAGCTATTCTATTAATTCCAGTTACATAAATATGGAACCAGAAATGAGCACTCCCGTGGTTAATTCAGTGTCAACACTAGAACTGGAAATTCTGAAAGTGTGTTCAAATAAAACCCTATCACTTCATATTTCATGACTTTTCAACATCTTGTCGCAGTAAAGTACAGAGCTCATGTTTCAACAATAAGAAGGAAGCTGGGCAAAAAAGGCATCTATGGGAGAGTCCCATCACTAACCAAAAAGAATACAAAGGTCTTATATTCTCCAAAAGAACCCCCCCAAAACTTTTTGATGATCCCCATGAAAAATATTCTGTGGACTGAAGAGACAAATATGGGATTTCTTGGAAGTTTCCATAAAAAAGGACACCACAGAAACATTAAAACATTGTGGTGGAAGTGTGACGGTGTAGGGGCGCTTTGCTGCTTCAGGACCTGGATGACTTGCCATAATGGATTGAACCATGAATTCTGCTCTCTACCAGAAAATCATGAAGGAGAATGTCCAACCATCAATTCTGCCCTCAAGCTCAAGCACACTTTGGTTAAGCAACAGGACAAAGACCCGAAAGACATCTGCAAGTCCACCTCTGATCCAATTGAGATGCTTTGACATTCTAAGGGTACCTGGGTCTTTGACCCTGTGTTTTTGGTTCTTGGATTCTGTTTTTTTTTTTGTGTGTTCTCTGTTTCCTAGTTTTATCTGCTAAGAAGTTTAATTAGTACTTTAGTTATGGTTGTCTTAGTATTTGGTCCTGTTTATGTTTGGTCTTGTCTGTCTTGCCCCTGTATGTTTCGTCCCCAGCATTTCCTGCGTTGTCTTCATGTTTGTCTAGTTGCCTGTTTTCCCTAGTCATGTCTCTGCGTGCCTGTCTGCGTCTCTGTGTGTGTTTTACTTCCTGTTTTACTTTGGTAGTCGCCAGTCTGTGCACGCCACATTCTGTTTTGCTCCCTTACTTTGAAGGTACTGCTTCACATGTGTTATATTCAGCTTTGCATCCTCTTTCTCGTTGTGTGTAATTAGCATCAGTTGTTTTCCCCATGTGTTTCCTTTTCACTCGTCATTTCTTGTGTATTTAAGCCCTTTGTTTTCTTCTTTCTGGTGTTGTGTTCTCCCTCATCCCTCGCTGTGTGTTCTGCTTGCTTGTCTACCTGTGTAGTTTAATGTATATTTCCAGTTTAGTCTTTGTATTCCTGGCTACCAGCAATAAAGCTGAGTTTTTTGAGTTTATGTTTGCCTCTGCGAGTCTGCATTTGGGGTCCTTTCTGCCAGCCACACAGAGCAGGCTTGACAGACTTGACTTTAAACAGGCTATTCATGTTCAATCAGAACATTTCTTCAGAAAGAGTGGACCAAAATTCCTCCACAGTAATGTGAAAGACTCATTGCCAGTTATCACAAGTGCTTAATTGCAGTTCTTGCTACAGAGGGTGATAGAACTAGTTTTTGGGAATGGGGCCGATTACTTTAACACATAGGGCCAGATAGGTTTGATAACTTCTTTCACTAAATAAATGAAATCATCGTTAAAAAAAGTTTTGTATTTACTTGGATTGTCTTTGTGTAAAATTGGTTTGATGATGATGTAAACAACTGTCTTTGGTATGATGCTTTATCATTTCTTGTATAAATCTAACTAGTTTCTGCGTGTGTGTGTGTGTGTGTTGTGTGTATACACAGCAAATCCAGCACGGCCAAATTAACACTGTCAGATTTGATTTCAACACTTTCAAAGTGTCTATATGGGTCTATATGAGAGTGTTAATTTAACTCTTTTTGGAGAGTTAGTACCTTAACCCTCTGATGCATGAATTATGAAAGCCTTGGTCAAGATTTTTTTCTTAAGTGCTTTTATTCTTCTCAGGACATAAAAAAAAATGTTAAACTCTTTTTTTCCAAAAATATGTTTTTTTTATGAAGTTATAGACCTGTCCAATCCAGTGGACTACATGCGCCCGAGCACTCAGCATGAAATACTGTGAACTTACTGTAAAAATGAATTACCTTGTGTTCTATTGTAAATATACAAACACTTGTTTGCTTGTATGCTTTGACAAACATCTCAGCAAGTTTTTTGGAACTTTCAACTCATATAGCCCCAATGTTTAGGCGTAAATAACAAAACCAATCAACAGTCCTAGCCGTGAATCTTACACCTGAATATGGCAAACTATCTCCAACAAGAGAAACATTTTTGTGTCTACACAGTTCTATAACGATGCAGGACAGTATTACCAAGCCCTTATTAGCATGCTGGAAGAAAACGCAAACTGATGTTATATTATCAATTAGATCTGCTGGAAACGGATGTCTGAAGAAATCTATGGGATCCTTCCCCTCCACATTTAATTTCCACTCTCCTTAAAAGGAGGCAAGTCTCCATCAAAGTCATTGTCTTGGACTTTCCAAACATTTTTGCGGGCTTGAGTATGGTCAGGTGCCATGTGCCCATCTCCCACAGCTCCCTGATCATGCTGACCTCCTCTTCATCCTGCCCCTCATCATTCTCACTTTCTGTATCCTGACTGTCTGTGTCTACATCATAGGTAGCTCCTATGTCTCTGTTCTTCTCTGGCAGCCACTCATCATCACTGGACTCATCACTGAACTCATCATCATTGCACTCATCAATGAAATCATCATCACTGGATGGAATTTCCTGGACTATTCTGTACGCTGCCTTATTCTTTGCTGCATTTGAAGTCTACAAAATATGATAAAATAATTATTATGGTAACTACAGCTGATCTGCACAAAAATATATATTTTAAATGAGTAGCTTATAAATGTAACAATTATACGCTTACTTATAACCAAAACAGTCCCAAGAAACAGTGAAGCAATTTATGACTTGTGTAAAAAAAAAAATATAGTGGGTAATGCATGATGTCCACTTCATTGGACACATTGTTAATCGTAGTTTTCCACATATTAGACATAACAATTTCTTATTCCAAACAGATAACATCCTTCC
>VOQK01033923.1:0-19603 GCA_015052645.1 Benitochromis conjunctus
GGCTTGACTACATGGGAACAGAGGGAACACAGGCAGGGGAGAGCAACACAGGGACAGAACACAAAACCTAATCAAAACATGGGAAAATAATAATCAAAACTGCACACTAAGAAAACCAGAACATAAACCATGGAGCACAATACAACCAAAACACAGACAGCAATAATATAGAAAACAACGGTGGGGAAAACTGAACACAAAACAAAGGGAACACAGAGAAACATAAGGGCAAGGGGACCCGAAACAGTACAGAAAACAACAATAACTGAAAACGCTGGGTCAGACGACCCAGGACCATGACAGAAACAGGTGAATAGCAACAAAGCTAACATCAGGTCCAACAAAGCTAAACTGAATTCAAGGTACTGGTACAGGGACATCGAGACTGAGACCCGGGCTTGCATCATGAATGGTATTTTTAGAAATACAAATCTCCAATACTTTCATACATTTTAACAGTAAAAAGCCGTTTATGGAGATTACAGAAGGAGCTCTGAAAAAACAGCATAATGGCAAGACGAGAGCTCACAGTATTATGCTGTGAGGCTTATTCTCTGCACAGCACAGCAAAGGAACATTTTTCACAGTTACAGCGCAACGTTACTGTGACAAAGTTACAGTGCATGACCTTACAGTACATCTGTTATAGGATTTCCATATGGGTATGCCATATAGGTGAAAGGTCCATGTACAGAGGTGGATGTGTGCGTGAGGCTGTCTGTAACACTACACAGGTCAGCGGTGAAATGGACGATGTTCAGAGTTTAAAGGAGTTGAATCCACTCTGTTTGTATTCCTGCTGAGGGACTTCGGAGCAGGAGCCTGCTGTGTTTTATCAGCAGAGCAAAATAGTTGACCGCTAGCTTTGACCAGCTGATGAGGGGATTACTAAGTAAATCCCCCGGTGTCCTGGAAATCTTAACGAGCCACCTGAATGTGTCAGAGGGCACTTTGGATCATTGCGGTTACACAGAAATAGAAGCAAATAGAAACTCAAATATGCTGTCTGATGTAATTTGGTGTTTAGTTATGCCAGGATTTTCTCTACAGAGTGACTGCGGGTCTTTATGTTTAGATCCAAAGCTACAAATAGGCAGCAAATGATAAAGGCTTAGTTCTTGTTCCATGTAACCCGTACTTATGTCACCTCATTAAGAAGAAAACCGCGGCAGAAACATGTGACTCAGACAGAAAAAGCAACTCCTTCAATTACCTAATGTAAATGTTTAGAAGGAAGTTTAGCCAACGCCATTTTTCTTTCCCAGCCTGTATCTGTATCCAAACATCAGAATCAGCCTCCAGACTGTGAGTCTGTGATGAGGTGTCGCTACAATAACCATGTGAAATCTTGGAGAAGTGAGGAATAAGCAGTTTCTGTTTCCAGGCAACATCATCTCTATCGACGGTGGCGAGTTCAAAGGATCAGAGGAGAGTTTACGCTGTCGCTCTTACGTCTGCTGGTTAACACGACCCAGTTTCACATATATACTTGCACGCTATACTTGAACCAGTAACCTTTTAATTAGACGATGGCTTACTTACTCTGGCTGTTTGTTTTTACTTGAATTTTCTGCTCGCTGGGATGAATTAGCAACAGCGGCAGTTTCAGCCGGCAGCTGCGAACACTCACTTTACCCTCTCACTGCTCCTCCACCTCCACCTGTACTTTAATAACACTGCTATTTTGGTCATTTTCAGATGTCTGACCAATACAATATTCAGAGCACAGTGTGGGAGGATGATCCTCAATAGCAAATGGAGGAGTGCAAGTCTGAAATAAAACATGTCTCACCACAAGCTGCTAATGTATTTTATCATTCTCTTTCAACTGAGCTTTTATGGTTTCCGGTGATGTGCGAAAAGCTAAAAGCTGTGCAGCGTTTCAGATCCCGGTGAAACATTTCGTTTTTCTCGCTCCAGTGTGATTGTATTTTTAGATGAAGTTTAGTACATTGAACATTTCTAAACATGATCAAGCGCTTATATTTCCTCTTTAAAAAACTGAATTTGCCAAAGATGCAAGAAAAGATGAAAAATTGCTACCATTAGAAATATTCACATAAAAAACTAGGATAAAGTACATATTGTGCATGTTACAAATCAGCAAACAAAACGCTAACTAATCTCTGTAAAAAGATACCTTTGTATGGATATTAAAACTTTGGTTCAATTCAATTCAATTTTATTTATATAGTGTCAAATCACAACAACAGTTGCCTCATGGTGCTTTATATTGTAAGGTAGACCCTACAATAATAATACTGCAGGTAAACAGTCCACATGGAGAGCAAACTGTGCTGAAAATCCTTGTGCAGTCCTTATACAGGGCTTAAACTCTGGGACTCTCCACCGTTTGCTCTTAGAACTGAAGAAGCTTCTCGGATGAGAGGTGAAACGTAAAGAAGTCCAGACGCTTTTCTTTTCAAGCTCCTTAAACTACAATCAACAATTTATTTTTCATTAGATGTTTTTGGAAATGCATCTGTATTCATTAACAATAACTGCTGGACCGAAACCAGAAGTTTGACCAGACACTCGCTGGTTACAAATTTCCCCCAGAGACAAGTCATCAGACCAACCGAGGGTTCCCCAAACTGGTTAAACTGTAGCCCTTGGGCACTGAATTAACAAACTGCAACATTTTGTGCAATTTGTAATGAATCTTCAATTTTTAAAAAAGGAGGCTCTCTAAATAAAAATGAATAGGAAATCTGCTGAAGCTTTGTGAATAAGCGATGACTCATTGTAGCCTGTACAAAATGATCTTTTATCTGCACGACTCTCAAAGCAGGGAGGGGGTTAGTAAGTTTGTGAGCATGCATAAAAGCGGCACTCTGGGGTTGCACGGGGTAATGCTGCCCTGATTTGCATCTGTTTAATGGTCAGGCTCAGGCCACACCGCAGATGGCTTGTGCAGGTTATGCGCCACTCTTACTTTGACCCTCTGATGCTTCTGTCTCAGCAGCCTCCATCTATGGATAAATGACAAGGTGGTTCTGGGACAACAGAGCAGGTAGACGCTGACCGTTACTGAATCACCCACAGGCCTAATTACTGCTTAACAAGTCTTTACTGCACATATGATTTAAAGAAAAAGCACTAAACAGTAAGATGGGAACTTTATCTGCTCGTTCATCCTGATGCCATCAGCAGCAAACTGATGAAATGTTTATGAGTAAGGCAGAGAGCATAATTGTTTCTCCTCATATCCTCCAGTTTCCTGACATTTCCAATTCTTTGGAGAAATGTAGTAAGATCACATTTTTTTAAAACTCACAGTGGATTTTTAAAAATCTTGTTTTCTTCTATAAGATGAATCAAATCTTGCTGTAGGAAACATTAGGCTCCTGTGCATCCCTGTGCTGGCAAACAAGTGCTCCTGTACATGACAGAAAAGGGAAGGAGCCAACACTTGTGTTGTGGTGTGTGGGCACACTTATGACAAAGTAAGAAACGGGTATTTTGTTATGATATTAGAATCTTTAAAGGAGCTGACATGGATTGAATTATGAAGCTTTCTGCTACCAACATTGTACAGTTTGTCGTTTGAAAAGTGTGTTGATGCTGTTGTTTTTCTCCACCCATGTTTGGGCTAATCAGGGCTAAAGATAACATGTCACCGGCTACCTCAGTCAATTTTCAGCTGAGATAAGGGGGTTCAAACGTGGTAATTTTCATCACTTTGTGGAAGGAGGAAAGTGTAAACATCATCCAGAACCACCACAGACCATGCTTATGTGTGAAAGGAAACAAAAACAAAGCGTCCTCACAAAAGTACGCGTTTCAAAGAAGCAGGCTTTACGCTAAAGAAGAATATTTATCACCTCCGCACAGAGCTCATTTTAAATAGACAATGTCTTCAATCTCCGGCTCTGCAAGACATCTTGGCTGATTTTCTGTTGTTCTCTGTGGAGGATGATGCAGATAACAATACCATTTACAAACCCACCACTGAGCCAGACAACAGAGACCCAATGAAGCAACCAGGCAGCTGTGTGGGCTGCATCTTCCCACTGAAGCCATGTTAGCGTGGTGCTGCTGAATGGAAAGGTTTTAAGCTCTGACATTATCATACCAACATTAAGTATAATGAATATCACCATTTTTTCTGTTCTCAGTGACAAATGTTTTTCAAATGGCAACAAAGCTGTAACATTTAGATAAAGAAACAATGTAAAATTTCCATTTTTAGCTGACATCAAAGCCCTTTAACGCTCAGAAAATCAAAAGTGTTTGGTGTTGAAGAGGACGTGACACTTCCATACCTAAATCTGATCTCCTTTGGTCCAAATCAGTAGATGAGTTTTAAAAATTAAACATTTTCCTTTCGATTTTGTTTCTATTCATGGACAAAAACCTAATTCAATCAAAAACAAAACAAAAAACGCTCACGTTCCTAAAAAGTGCACGAAGCCTATTCAATCTACACATCCTACACATCAACCTTTATTGGAGTGCTAAACAATGTTTTTACATACATGTACCGTATATCTGCTAGTAGTGGCCTGTCTCTTATTGACGCCCATTTCTAATAAACGCCGGGTTTGAGAACATGTCACGACAAATAGATGCTGGTCTCCAATAGTAGTCGGTCTCCTTTAAGCGCCGGTCATTTTGCCCTTTCATCTCCACTGATAATTTCGTTAAATCCTGAAATGTTCATCCGCTGTTGTTGCCTACGGCCAAATGAACTCCGTTGACCCATCACCATTCCGTCTGAGAAGAGAATAAGAGCCGGTCTCCAACAACAACAGTCTCCGGTTTCTTTTAAATGTCTGACTATTTTTTTGAATAAACGCCGGGGCTACTATTGGAAGATATACGGTATTTCAGTTTAGATATGAGGGTGGAGCTGTAACGCTGTAACACACTTTCTAGCTCTGGTTAGCTAGCTAGTTTGGTACGTCTGTGATTATTTACAATATAAAATCATACACATGTACACGTGTACAATAAAAATAGCTTCCATCTGCAGCTTTGGCGTTAAAAATTAGCTCAAAGTGATGAAGTTCAACCTGAGCATCAGAATGGGGAAGAAAGGTGATTTAAGTGACTTTGAACATGATATGCTCAGAGTATTAAAGAAACTGTTAATCTGCTAGTATTTTCTCCAGAGTTCACAGAGAAAATATCCACTGAGCGGCAGTTCTTGGCAGGACATGCCTTGTTGATGCCAGTGGTCAGAGGACAATGGCCAAGCTGATAGGAAGGAAACAGTCCGTCAAATAATCAATCATTTCACCCAAGATATGCAGAAGAGCATCTCTGAACCTTGAAGAGGATTAGCTACAGCTGCAGAAGACCACAGCAGGTACCACTTCAACTAAGGACAGAAGACTGAGCCTCACCAAAATCAGACAACATAAGACTGAAACATTACCTGCTCTGATAAGTCTGGGCTTCTTCTGTGGATGGCAGGGTCTTCATCTTTCACAAACAACATGAAAGCATGGGTTTAGCGTGGCTTGTATCGGCTCAGGCTGCTGCTGGGGTAATGGTGTGGCAATATTTTCTTGGCACACTTTTGGACCCCTTAAGACCAACTGACCATTGTTTAAATGCCACAACCTCCCTCAGGATTGTTGCTAACTGCGTCCACTCTGTACCCATTCCCCGATGGCTGTTTCCACCAGGAAACATCACCATGCCACAAAGTTAAAATCATCTCAAACTGGTTTCTTGAACATGACGATAAGTTCACTGTCCTCAAACGGCTTCAACAGTCACTGGATGTCAAACCAGTGTGATAAAAGATAAGGACTGCATCATTGATGTGCAGCAACTGTGTGATGTTTTCATGTCAACATAGACTAAAATCTTGAATGTGAGTAGGAATAACTGTCTGATATAACAAAGAGCAGTTTTTTGTTCCTCTTCCTTGTTTTAACATTTGCAACTTTCTCACACATGTTACCTCGGCCATAGTGGCAGCTCATTTGAAAATAATTCATCTAATTTAGCATGTAAACAAAAACTGACCAGCAGTCTCGTGTACTGACATTAATGAGAATCTGAAATCTGAAGTATGGGATCAAAGCTGAAAGCCAGAATTTACGCTTAAATCCTCTTCATTTACAACTCTGATAGCGTTTAATGAAAAGGATGCGAAGTGAGATGACGGAGTCGAACAAATCACGGCATTGTCTGGTTTTCTTACATAACACACCTGTCATTCTCACCCACACATGCCGACCAGTTTGGTTAGACATTTTTCCTCATAATCATTCATGAAACACAAACAAAAGAATTCCCGTATTTAAGAAACCACTTAAGGAAAGTACCAAATACATTTCCTTCCAGGAAATCACACTCTCATACTTTTATGTTTAATGGCTTAAGATTAATTACAAGGATGAATCTAGCAGCCACAATCTCACAGCGTTTCTATGGGGCTAAGAAGGAAGTGTGACAGATTTCCAAAAAGGAGGAACATCGGTAATCTCCATCTGTTAATGAGGAAAAGAAAAAATGATCAGAAACGCAGCAGGAATATAACAGATCATTTATTCATGCTCAGACCCTGTCTTTATTCTGGTCAGCATTTCAATTTGACACCTACCGGCTCAGTGCTGGGATGTATTTGGGCTATTCATCAATGGCATCAACGCTGTGGCAGCGTACATCATGAATGCAAGAAAAGCCAGCATGAGTGGCAGTTATTACTTCGGCATGAGGAAAATGGGAATGAGCGGCGTCAAGAAAGAGAGAAAGTAAGAGAATTGATTAAAATTACTGGGATGCGGACAGCTGGCTTTGTTTATCATTTGACTCAAGGAAACAAAATTAAAGAGATAAAATCACGGCGTTACGTCCCAGAGAAGCTCCTATCAGAGCTCTGCTGATACCCTTCATGGAGTTGGAATATCCTATATGGGGTATACTGTTAGTTTAGGCCGTCCCACAGTAGCTGCACATCATGCAGCTGAAAATAACTTCCTTTAATTATAGTGCTCGAGAGCATTGTTATTCTTACAATGGCCAACACCGCTGGATGAGATCATAATCAGGACCATAGACTGAATGTAATTTAGAGCACTCAAGTACTTGTACTTCTACTCCAATATCATTTGAATATAAATAAACATATAGAACTTATTTTAAAGCTTTACTGAAGGATTTTTTTTAATGAGCAGATGTTAAAACTAGAACAATCTATTCACTTCCTCTTATACGTTTCACAGTAACAGCGGTGCTGAAGCCTTTCCCAGCTGTCAGGGGGCAAATCAGAATATTTCATCAGAAATAAATAGGGTCTATACAGTGCAGAAGAAAACTAAAGAAAACACTGAACATGGCTTTGAGGAGACTCGTGTACAGCCCTGTGCACTAATATTTACATGAAAAGCAGCAATCCATAAGAAGGGGTAGAGGGGGGCAGACCCCCGCACTCCTAGTGCCAGTCTCAAAGCCATCTAAATGGGAAGGGTTACATTAGGAGGGCATCCAGTGTAAAATCTTCACCAAATCAAACATGATAATCAAGAACGCCACTTCCATATCGGATCGATCGGAGCGCACGTATTAACAATGACCGCCTCCGGTCCTGCTGGCCAACACAGTGCTACTGTTGGCTGAAGGGGAGAGGGGGAAGGTGTGTTAGGAGGCAGTGAGAGAGAAGGAAATGCAGAAGTCAGGAGGTGACCGTCGGGAGTTTAAATGCAGGGATGATGAGTTAAAAGAGAGAGATGAGGTAAGAGATGAAACTGTGAGTACTATTGTGGCAAAAGTGAAAGGGAAGCTTTCCAAGGTGGAGGTGAGACCTGCTATGATATATGGTGTGAAGATGGTGACACTAAGAAAAAGAGAGGACACAGGGCTGGAGATGTTAAGAAGAAGTTGACCAGGATGGACAGAATTAGAAATGAGTGCATCAGAGGGACAGTTTAAAGTTGCTTTTTTAACTGCTGCACTGGTTCAGACATGTGCACAGTGGATATGTGGAATATGGAGCCGATAGGCAGAAGGTAAAGACCACAGAGAAAATTCATGGATGTACTGAAGGCAGACATGCAGAGGGTCGGCGTGGCAGAGGAAGATGCTACAGGTAGGGTGAGATGGAGACAGATCTGTGGCTACCATTAAAAAAAAAGACGAAGAAGAAGGGGCCGGCCCAAGAGAGTATTTTTATTATCCTGGTCAACACTGTGGATATGATGTAAGGTTCATACTTTTACCCAATAATGGTTTATAAATCCCAGAATATGATGCTAACTTCTTTAGTTTTTAGTGCTGTGAATGTACTTTTTTAATGAGTCAGGTCCTTTAGGAATTCACAGATTTAAATTCTCAAAATTCACACACACGCACACGCACACGCACGCACACACACACACACACACACGCTTAATTGGCGCACACTGTATTTAAATGGCGATACTATTTTAATCTTGTTAGAAGTGATGGAAAACCAAACATGTTTCCGAAATCCCCCAGCCATTCCTGTCCTGAGCCAAGAGCGACTAACTGAATGGTTATTACTACAGTCAGGGACTTAATGAACCAGCAGGCGGTAGCTCTGTGCCGCTCCAAGGGAAGAGTGACATCAAATAAAAATGTTTCACATAACAAGCAGATAAGAAAGCACATGAACCTTTTCCTCTTTTGCCCTTTTGTACCTGGATCATTTTTGCATACCCCCAAGCCTGAGAACAGCAGTGACTCAGCACATGATAACATGATTTCTAAATATTAACTTAGAGCTTTACACTGCCGCTCATCATTTTTTTTTTATTGTGTGCTTTCGCTTTCCCTGTGTCACTGCTGGAGCCAGTCCTAAATAACATGCCACAAAAGTGCATCAATCACAGAGCATCCAAAGTCCTCTTGGTTATGTAACGGTCCTGCATTCCAGGTAGGATCCCAGCCGAGGCTAAAGCCTCTGCGGACGGGGTTTATTTTGCGCCAGAAAATGGACAATATTTCATACCAAGTGGGCACAGATATGCCTCATGTACCTGCACACACTCAGACTGAATTCCTGCCAGGTTTTATGAATGTACAGCAAGCTGCGCCGGGGCTGTTGCGAGGAGGCAATGAACTCGACGCGAGTTCATCCTGTCCACATGAGTGTGCATTTCTGCAGAGGTCTCACTTCGTTTCACACGCTCTTTAACGTTAAAACATTTCGTGACCCCCGCTGCTGTGACCTCCCCGCTCCTCAGCTACTATTTATTCATCGGCCTCCTCACGACTGCTCATTAAGGATCTATCTGTTTCCTCAGTGGCATGAAATTTACAACCTGATGTGGGCAGAGAGGTCTCATACTGAGCTTGCAGTTTTAGCATGAGAAAATAAACCTGATGGGAAAGTTTCACTTTGCTTCCCACTGCAAAACATATTCGTCGGTTGGGGTATGTTGTTATTGCTTGCTGGGTCCTTCTCTCTCTCTCTCTCTCTCTCGCTTGCCCTGCACACCACTGGCTGGCTGCATGTCACCCAGATCACAGTCAAGAGCCCTCACCGCACAATCATTCCAGTTGCTGAATAATACAAAGCAAACAGTGACCTACTTTCAATGTAGGGAACAAGCTAGAGGAAAGACTTGGAGTGGAATCCTGCAAGGAGGTGGACTGTGGGAGGGGTGGAGTGCGATCGGGAGGTGGGTGGAGCAGTGATGGACGTGTTTAGGCATTGGTTTGAGTCACCATTTAGGAGAAAAGAGGCGTGCCTGTGTGGTTAAGATGCAAGCAGCAAGCATGGCCTGCCATGTGAGCGCCGAGTTCGGTCCATGAGGCCTACAGATCCCAGTCCGCTGCTTGCATCCGCCTGTAAATGTGATTAAACAGGCAGGCACAAGAATACTGCAGCAAGCCCCTATCCTGGAGGCCTCCCTGTACAAGGAATGCAGTTCACAGAACCAGGGCCTCACACATGTGTCACACCATCAATCTGGGCAGAGTACACTCTTTGACCGAGTACCCGCCCTTCTGCATTCCAGCTATTTTTCTACCTTTTGTTTGTATTGTGTTTATTGCAGGTACGCTCTAATGTTGCACTTGTTGCTAAGGGCGTTTGCCTCTTCTTCCTCATTGTCATTAAGACAGAAAAACGCAAACTCACAAGCATTGTATTGGCGTCATTTATTAATACAGTGACATTAAACATGCTTCACATATTAATTCAGTGGTTAACTAGAGTCATAAATTATGTTTTGGATTAAAGGTAATTAATGCGACTTCCAGTAAATACTAACTTTTAATCAGTTTGTTCCCCAAAGACATAAATGCCGAGTTTGAATGAGAAAAAGTTAATCACTGACTGTTTCTGTGCTCTAACTTTAGTTTGTAAAACAGCCCACAGTATAAATGACTAAATGAGGCAAAAACAGAAATAATCATGCAACGCATTCACTTCGTGATCTTTTGATGTTTGGCTGCTCCGCGTGCAGGAGGTGACAAATAAAGTTGCATTGTGTGATAAACATTAAAAAAGTTTTCTTCCCTTTGTGCTGCCTTACAGCAACAGGTAGCAGACCATTTAACTTGGCGAACACGGCCTCTTCTGCAGCGTAAGGCTGAAAGTGTTGGAGTTCAGGTTTGTCAAACCTTTACCTTTCCCCTGGCACATGGAGCCAAAACATGGAACAAGTTGCTCAACGTGGACACCAGACAAACACAGATGTGGCACAGGAGATAATTCTCATGGTTCGCCACCCCAGGTGACCCCTGCCACATCACAGCGTTTCATCGATTCTAAGAAATACTGAGCATTTTCTAACATTATTAACATAAAGGTTTCTGGATTTGTACATTTTGGACACAAATTCTTACTAAGATCTTTAGTTGGGCAATCTTTAATTTGGTAAAATAAACTGACCAAATTTTCCTTTGATTATTTGTATTTTATACAAAACAAATCATCTCCGTTGGAACAAATCAGCTAGCCTTGAGATGGCGATCAAGCTAGGTTCCTAAACAGATGGCAGTTAGGAAATCTGGTAACTTAGGCCTCGGCCACACTGACCTACGAACCCCAGCAGCCTCCAGTTGCTAGGGAATAATGTGTATTCTCTGTCTGGGTGGCGAGTGTCGGAGGTTCCCGTCTTTCACTCTGAAAAATTGGATGCAGTGTAGATACCAAAAACCTTGTGATTGGCATGGAAGATGCCGACTTCTCTCTTTTACTCCCTCAGCTGTCGTGAATCTTGAAAAAGGGTGCTGCAAACTGGAAACAGAGACTGTTGTATCTTACCGCTGCAGCCAACAGAATTAAAAAGGCCACCACCAGCCTGGTTCTGCCTGAGGTTTCTTCCTGTTAAAAGGAAGTTCGTCCTTCCCACTGTCAGCCAAGTGGTTGCTCAGAGGGGGTCGTCTGAATGCTGGGGCTTCTCTGTATTACAATAAAAAGGTAAGTGTTGTTGTGATTTAATGTTATACAGAGAAAACTGAATTGAATTGATCTGAATTCTTCACATATTCACTGCCTCTTGGAGAATAGTGTGAGAGTTGGCGTCTAGCACGCAAACTACTGGCGATTGTGACAATTCATGTCATGGTCACTTAGCTGCGTTGTACCATTAGCTTTTATTTGACCTCCTCTGCTGGAGTAAAAACAGCTAAAGAGACTAAAGATTTTCAGACAGGCACAACACAGGAGCGTAGACTTTGTGAACTTACTATAGTCTTAGTAACTGAGATTAGCTAGTACTGCAAATATTGTAACTATGCCCTTGTTGATAAAAAAAAAACGTGCAAAGATATGTGTGGATTAGTGTAAATGACACTATTATATTATTATAATGGCCTCATGAAAATCTGCCAATTATGTCTTGACAGTGTGAGCCCAGTGCTGCAGGAACAGTTCTCAAATGATCCTCTAGTGGCCAAGTGTTGTACTGCGTCCCTTTGGCTCAAAATAGGTCACACATTAACCCAAACAGCATGAGAACTGTTTCAGACAAAGGTGTAGCACGAATCTTTTTGGTGGCAGTCGGTGTTTCCTCTGCTGCTCCTCTTGCAGTGACACAGAATCAGTCACGTAACACAGCTCGAAGATGCTGCAGGAAGCAGAGGGCAATATCTGTTTCTGAGAGGGAAATGTAGGACACTTCATCAGCAATTTGCATCCAACATCGGTATATATGTGTGTGAGTGTACGCAAGGTGGGTTAAAAATAGATCAGTAAACAGCTGGCTGAGGTTCCGTGTGACCGGCGTTCCAGGGTTACCAGCATGTCACCGCCCGCTGTCACTAGCCTGGGTTGGCTTGACCTTCAACTTGTTTTTGTTTTTAAACTAAGGTAGATGTCATGATGACTAATGGATTAAGAATAATGGCTGTGGAAGTACGAGTCCATGATGTTAAGTACTGACTAAATCAGACCATTTATCAAAAAAATGGCATTTGCCTTTGAGTGTTGCATGTAAGACTACAGATTAGGGCTACTAGGCCTATACACTACATCTGCCAGAGAACGGAGAGCTATGTACCTCATTAGTTATTAACCAGTAAATTATGAATAAATGTAAAAATCTACTTTCCAACATATTAAATCCTTTTAACCTCATTATTTTAATGAGATAAAAACAACAGACCAGCAAACACCTGCCTGTGTTCATACGCTTTCTGAAAACAGAACTTATAAACAGGTGATTCACACAAAAACTATCAAGGATCTAAGCACAAAGGCAAGCTTTCCCTTTCCATGTCCATGAGCGAGGTAGCTTCACATAGAGCTTATTCTGTGTGGCTGCTGCTACTGACAAAAGCTCAAACATTAGACCAAACAAATATGAAACGACATCAAAAGTCTAAACGCATTTCTTTAGCATGATGTCTTTGAGTTGATGTCACTAAGTCTCTGATGCTAAAAATGAATGGATTACTCTTCAGAGGCTGTTGAAGTGATCTCCTGTATTCAAAGAAACTCTAAACACATATCATATTCATTTTTCAGCCTAAATGTGACCAATGTTTGCAGCTCTCTTTGATCCGCCCTAACTGATACCATTGACTGGGTGAGTGTGGCTGCCTCGGCTCAGACCAAGTCCACCTTATACTGGCCTAGTGTCAAGTGTGTTCTGGTATTTGGGCCCACACAACATTTGCCAGCGCCACAGTTGTGGGGAGCCCAGATGAGGACAGGATGAGTTCAAGATCTGAGCTGAAATTGTATAACCAAGAAGAATTTGGTCAGAGACCAGACCAGTGAACCGTGGGGAAACACAATGAAAACAATGACACAATTTAACTGAATCATTTACAGTCTGGTGGAAAGAAGCATATCTGTAAAGTAAAAACATCTGGAAGAACATAAATATTCCCTGAAAAGCTAGAGACACTTCACATGCTCATTGCTCATACAGTCGTTATTTGTACCAGCAGGGCGCATCGCAGCCCGAGCGCGCTGTGAAAAAACAACACAAAATTCACAATTTTCCCAATCTGAACTTGTAACATATATACACACCAAATCTGCTGTTTTTCCAAAATATTCATTCTAAAAAAGAAAAAACAGTGAAAAAATGAAACCGACATCACAAACAAGGAATTTGACTCTTTGCAAATCTTTATCTCCAAAAACCTTCACGTTCCTCCACCATACACGAGCGACGGTGTCCACCCATCATCTGGCACAAAATACTTACTAGTATTTAGTCTGTACTTCGTAGTAATACTTGCAAAACGCACACTAGAGACTGATGCACTAATCATTTTGCTTAGTTGTAGACTGTATCTTTCATGTGTACTTGTACTGGTTAGCTTTACAGGTTTTACAGGAACTCTTTTCTCTTTTGGCCATTTTAAAACCCAAATTTTAAGTCAGAAGCTGATGATCCAGACTCTCTGCCGGCCAGATTTATTGCTTCTTTAATCAAGATGTTGCAGCTGCGCTAACATCATTTGAAAAGAACTATTTTAATTATTATTTAGCCTGTAGGATAAAAAAAAGAAGCAAAGAAACTCACCTTTTTCACAATTAAACAGATACTAATTTGATCGTGCCTTTCATCCAGATTAATAGTGGTAACACGAACACGAAGAGTGAATCGAGACTGAGAGCTGAAAATAAAAGTTGGCTTCAATCAAGTGACAAAGACGATGAAAACCTCCAGTTAGTTCTGGTCTCAACAAAGGGGGCCTGAGACTGTGAAAGAAACATTCAGGGCTTTTTAATCAGTTCTATTCAATCATTACAACCTGCAGTGAAGCGTATTGATCAGAGCCTCTCCGGAGAGTCCACTAATCATTACGAGCAGTCACTGTGACCTCACGGGTTTGTTGCAGTTAAATGACAGCTTATAGGGTGTTATGTAAGTCACCTTTAACTGCTCTGCATGTGTACATGAGCAGGTCAGAAAATAAAATGAGAATCGCTAATTATCTCAGAATCGTGCTCATGTTAATGCTGCTTTGCTGTCACAACACCTGTTCTGTCGTAGGCACTTTTCAATAAGCCTGATTCACTAAACGTGAAACTCAAAAAAGTGAATTACAAATTTCAATACAATTGCTTCTGTCTATCTGGACTTTGGTCCCACCAATCCTCAAGTATCCAGGAGTTACAAATACTTTTTGTTGTCATTCCAGCACATGCATTTACATGAAACATATTTACAGTGCAGTATAAATATGAAAACTGCAAATATAAATAAGAAATGACCAGTCAGTTTCGGAGCGTACAGATTTGTGTGCAGCGGATAGTGCAAACGTTGGACTGTGTGAGCAGCTACAGAGCGCTGCCAGAGTTCAACAGTCTTACAGCATCCAGGAAGAAACTGTTCCTCAGTTCGCAGATTCTGAGGGGAGGGGCCAAACAGTGTGTGTGTTGGGTGCATAGGGTCTTTGACAATATAAAAGACTCTATTCCTGCATCTGTGGGTGTAGCTGTCTAGGGTGGTGCAGAGGTTGCTGTCTACAATCCTCTGAGCAGCTTTCACCACCTTCAGCATCTTCGTCTCTGCCACAGAGCAGCGGCCGTACCTCGAAGTGATGCAGGATGCTCTAAACCACACAGAACTGAGCTTCCAAACGCAGCATGCTTCACCCTCCTGAGAAAGTAGTGATGTGGCAGGGGTGCGGTCTATGGCGCCGCTGCAGGGGAGGGGTGGTGATCAGGGCAGTGCCAGGGAGGCTGATGGGGCAGGTGGAGATAATTTGTCTAATGAGGTCTTTTCCCTTTTTTAGTGACACCAGGGACCTGAGACAGCTGGTGGAGTGTGGAGTCTAAGCTGACTGGCCCCAGAAGACGTTGTGTGCACTGAATAAAGTGAAAGTAAACAGTCACCTGAACACTGTGTGGGGTCTGAGTCATTCACAAGAGACACTGGTCTACCTTCTTAACCAGATAGGAAGTGTTGGAGCTCCAGGTAAGGTCCTCAGAGAAATGTTCACTGAGATCACTTCAAAAGCAGCTCCCTTAGTGTGTAGAGGTGGAAGGGAGTTTCTGTTTCCTTCCTGAAATCCTTCCTGAAATCCACGATCAACATCTGTGTTTTCCTGAGACTGATGCAGAGATTGTTACCACCACACCAGCTCTCCAGGCTTTTTACCTCCTGCCTGTAGTCAGACTCATTATTGTTGGTGACGCATCCCACAGAAGACAAATTACAACAATACAAAAGAAAATGTTAAATAAAAGAACATGAAACTAAAGAAACAGCAAAATGTACATTTTTGAAGGTGATGTGGTTCTTTTGGCGTCAGCAGGTAGTGACCTACAGCCGACCCTGGGGCAGATCAGAATTAACACGTCTGAGGCCATGGTTCACGGTCTGAAAAGGATGCCCAGTTGCTGCCCTGAAGTGGACGAGTTTAAGTATCTGTGGGTTTTGTTGATGACTCAGGGGAGAGTGGACTGAGAGACGGATGGATGGGCTGATGTGGTGTCAGCAGTGATGCAGACGCAGCACCAGCCTGCTGTGGTGGCGAGAGCTAAACGCGAGAGTGTTGATCTACGCTCCGACCCTGACCTACAGCCGCTGTGAGTAGTGAACGAGATCATGTGACCTTCACTCATCTCTTTTCATTCTCCGTGTTCACACACCACCCTACATATAATCATTAGTCGTTTAATCAGTTTTGTCTCTGAATAAAATAGTTAATTAATTAAATAATTGAAGTAATGTTAGATACAAAAACCTGTAAAACCTCTTTATTTAATGGCTGGTTTCGAAGGGCACGCCGGCAGTGTTGAAGAAACTAAAACAAAACATGCTTGGCAAATAAATCACAGAGCACATGAAGGACTGTGCTGCTTCTCAAGTTCCTTGTTAAGAGATTAAATTATTAGCTAATGACAAGACAATAACCTTCGTTAAAAAAAGCAGACAAAATCATGTGTTGTGTTAAATCGTAAGTGCTTCAAGTTCATGAAGATAACTGAACAAAAAACTATCACCATTTGCACGACTCTTTTGCTTTGGGGATGCTCATATGGATCCTGCTGCAGGTACCTCAGTAAGAATATCAGAACTTTAATGGAGAATTAATACCTCCATTAAACCTAATCCCAATATCTGTGTAAGTTTTCTGAATTTTCTGAAACATCCATGTATATTTGGATATTTGGAATATTATTATTATTATAATTAATATTATTTGGTATATTTGGAAATTGGACATTTGTTTTTGTATGAGAATACCTGAGGTACCCTACCTTATCCTACTTTAGGTATTCTGAATCATATTTTAAGATATCTCCTTGGACAAAAATTTAATATTAACTCCCCAACTTTCTATTTTACTAGAAATATAGTCATATTTATTATTAAATATACTAATTGTTATAAATCTATTAAATCAAACTTCATTCTACCCCACACCCAATAGGAAAGCTATTCATAACCAAGGCTAAGCTTTGATCTTGTCTCAGAGTTATTGAACTCCAGCTGCAGTGACTTGACTGCACACCTGCAGACTTCACAGCCAGCCACAGGTGCGTTTTCCCCATGACAACACGTTATTCATAACATTCATAATATGTTATAATAGCCGCCACCATCAGAGACTTGGTAGTCCTGGAGACATGATGCAACGAGTGAGCATGAAGTAAGTGTTACAAAATGGAAATGTGGAAGGAGACGGGATCATTCAGCAACAGGAAGTCTTATGTACGAGATGACGATGTTTACTAAGAACTTGGAGTTTATTCGGCTCAGTGAAAAAGGTTAAATGACTCAAAGAAAATAACATTCTGTCTGTCTGTGTTGGCTGTGTGGAAGCCCACAACTCGATGCTGGCGGGCGCTGAGACAGAGCCTGCTGCAGTGTGAAAAGCAGCCTCGTTGTTTCCTTGGGAACTAAAAGGAGGCTTTCCGTCGTTGAGTTGAGTGCTGTGAGAGAGTGACACCGACCAATTAGGAGGTTAGAGAGCCGGCGGCGCAGTGCCTCTCACATGGCATTGGTAAATTATCTTCAAGAGCCTTCTGAGTCGCACTAGTGAAGATCGTAATTAAAAAGCAGGAAGAAAACAGCTCAGAAAATTATTAAAGCTTTGGACTTTATGCGAACTGCATTGAACTTTTTGCACCTGCTTCAGTTCCTCCTAAAATGTTCTCCTTCCTAATTGGCACTAGTGACACAGGAATGTTTTTGTTTGATGCAGTACTCAAAGTCGTTTCCTCTAAGTCGACTGTTTAGCTTGTATTTAGTTAAAAGGGGCACACAAATAGATTTATGGTGCATACAAATATGATTTTAGTTGCTTTAAGATCATTTAAGCACTCAAATCTGGAGGTAAATCACCCTGTGCACAGGGAGTATTGTCAGATTACCAACCCTGCTTTCATGTTGTGAACATCAAACTCTGACCCTGCAGTTCAAATATCAGAGCAGAGATTGAGATTCATCAGGCCAGACGACGTTTTTCCTGTTCTAAGCTGAGTCCAACACATTCAGAGATGATCTGCTTATTCAGATGAGCGGTTATTTGAGTTACTGCCGCCCTCTGACATCACCAAGGCTTCTCCTTATGTCCATTTCCAGGAGGCAGAGGAGGCAAATTTGGGGTTGTGGAGGGAACCATCTCTCCCTGAGGTTAGCATCTGACGTCACACAGTCCTCAGTGTGTGCCGGTGCATGGGGATCTTGTTACCACGCCAAGCAGACATGAGATCTCGTGTTGTCGTCTGTTGAATGTTACGAAATAAACGTCTGCCTCCCTTAATCAGTCTCCACCAGCAGTTGCTCCTTGTCAACACATTTGACTGCTGATGGCAATTAACACGATGATTTCAAAAGCCAAATGCTCTGACATTCACACATTCAGCGTAATTCAAAGCTGCTGTTATCATGTTTTCTGCACACTTCGGTAATTAAAGAAGCACACACAGGCCTCTAAATACAAACAGTGAATCGATAAAAATGTCTCCTGAACATTTCAACCTGGCATGAGGGGTCATCGGGTTTTATCAAATTCAAAATCTTAATTGTTTGCTGTTCTGCAATCACTGAAAATCACCTGGTAAAGAGGCAGCAGATGTAGAGCAAATCCGCCGTGAGATCAGTCTACTAGGCAGGCCAAAATAATCATAAAACCAAGCAGTTCACGGGTCGCAGCAGCAGCGATTATGATGCAGATTCTTCCTTGAAGCCTCCATAAATAAACTCTATTGAGACCTTTTAAAGCAGCAGCAGTGTGATCTTTCACATCTCCTGTGAAAATATTTTAACGTGCTTTCGGGGATTGTACTGTAGATGGTGAGATGTGCAGAAAACAGACCTAAAATAAGAGTGTCAAATGTGTTCTAGTTTCAGGGCCACACAGAGCCCAAGATGAACTCAAGTGGGTCAGACAGGATTAGGAGCGTATCGAGGTAATTCCAGGTTTAACCCAAAACAGTATAAAAGATGGATGTAGCCACGCTGACACCACCCAAGGGCTTGTGTTCAGAGGCCTCGAGCTGAGCTTTGCCATCCTGGATGTTTAAAACCAGATGTAACGAAGGAGGGAGGGATCTGATGGTGAAGCCACGTGGTTATTGGCCAGCCAAAATCCCTAAAAATGTTTATTTCAGTGTGGCGTGAAACATGTAACCGAGTCTGTAAACTCACAAGGGAAGTGTTTAGTGAGTTCAGATGAGTGTGGGTTAGTTAAGAATATGTTTTACATGTGCATGGTGTCCTAATCTGCAGCTAAGTGTTAACACTGCTGGAACTGTGACTACTAGACCACCGAACAAGCACCGAGGATACCTGTTCAACCAATAAACTTCATTTCTCTTTGATCTCCTGACGAATTTAAGTGATTTCCTTTATTAGGCTATGGAGCAGTAACCTCAATAAACTCAGTAAGGTCAATAACCACCATCCTCATTCCTGTTATCATCGACTAGGGTTTTAGGTTCTGTCAAACCAGCGAACACGAAGAACTGATCATTGTACGCGTCAGGGCCGAGGGACATTTTTCCACAGACTTCTATAGAAGTGAAAGTCTTTCATTAACCACAAAGGTCGCCCCCTTACTGCACTGACTTCACTTTACAGATCCAGTAGCTTCATCCATCTTTTTATACTTTATAAGGAGGTGTTATGGAGGTGGTTCACGTCTTCCTGAGTTACATCGCTATGGTAACTCATGCTGCACACCTAACCTGTGGTTATGTTTGACGTATGCTATTTAATGATCGATAGCCTATGGCACCATTAAACACATATTTAAACAA
>VOQK01033925.1:0-14536 GCA_015052645.1 Benitochromis conjunctus
ACCTCTTGAAACTTTATGTCCCTTCCCGTGTCCTCCGATCTCAGGGCACTGGCCTTCTAAAACTTCCTAAAGCCAGAAAGAAGACTATTGGAGAGCGTGCTTTCTCGTTTCGTGCCCCATTTTTGTGAACAGCCTTCCTCAGCATATTAGGCAGGCATCCACTGTGGTGGTTTTTAAAGCTAAGTTAAAGACTCACTTGTTCACTGTTTCCTATGTATCTTAATTTCATGTTGTTTTAGTTTTAACTTGTGTTGTCTTATTGGTTTTTATAATTCTGTGGTTTTCATAATTTTATGGTTTTTATATCTCTGGGGCTTTTATAACTCTGTGGTCTCATAACTTTGTGTGGTTTTTTTTTTATATTCATACTTTTTATCTTAAACTGTTCAGCACTTTGTTTGAAAGCGCTTTATAAATAAAGTTATTATTATTATTATTATCATTATTAAATACTCCTGCAAGGACTTTAGTCGGCGGGAGATCTGGAAAACGACCCTCATCCCTACCAGCGCCTTGCTTTGTTTGCAAAGACAAATGGAGGTAAAACGAGTGAAGACTGGAGGGTTTTCCACTGCTGAAGACCGTGTTTGGAAACTGAAGGGATGTTAACTTTTTCTTCTAGATAAAAGCTGTTTAAGGTACAGAAATTTATTATTTTTTTGATTGTGTCATTCCACCTAATCTTGTTTTATGTATGTGATCGGCGACATACGCAGTAAGCAGTGTTAATTTTACTGTGAAAGAGCCAAACTGCATGTGACCCTTTCTCATCGTCTTTCCTCTTCTACCACTGCGCTCCCTCCTCGCTCATTTCCACTTCAAGCTTCATCAGTCAGATCTCTAACACATGGAAATGTGCATAAACATCCTTATTTTCCCTGATGTTACCACAATTATTGCCAGCGGATTTGAAGAGCCTGCTAAACAGCAGGTGGTTTATGAGCTAACACTTCAGCTAATGCTGAAATCACGTTTTCCCTCTGATGAAAGGTTTCATTAAATTCGTATGGTGTATGATGTGACAGTATGTCAGCCACTGTTAGATCTACTTCTAAGAAAGTTTCCACCATGCCAGCCAACTGCGGCACAAACAGAAGAGGTCAGCATCGTTGGCCACTCCCCTCAGCATCCCTGCCATCCCACAGACGTAACTTTCTACTGATGTCTAGTGGGTAACTTTTACATACTGTACCTTTAATGTTTGCCATCCAGTTAAACAGAGTTCATCGTCTAATCTTACTGACAGCTAATGTCTGTTAATTTAGCTTCTTACTGGTATGGCCTCCTGACAAAATTATTGTATTTGATTATTTGAACTATTGCTAATCAAAGCTACTAGCAAGCTTAACTGGTGGATGGCAGCCCACTTACTGCACTTTATTTCTGGATGGGAAACCAACATGCTGCCCCTCATGGTGAGGGGGGCAAGTTGTATTTATATTTTGCAGAGCAAAAAGTGTTTTTAACCTAAAGGCAGCGAAGACGTTATTAAAAGTGTCCACACTGCAGCATGAAAAGCATAAAGGAAGGAGAGCAGGCAGCTCATGAACAACGTATTTAATAATACATTACATTCAAGGCAAATGATACACCCTTACCAATACATATTCAGCAATGCAATCGTTGGCTCCCTGTACATAAATAGAAATTTGAAATCTTGAAGTCAGTGCACAACATTAAGAGAGAACACTTAACAGTCAATCTGTAACATGGTCTGCACACATTCCTCATTTCTGCACAGTACACACCTCTGGCTAGTGCTGCTAAAACCAACATAAAAATAGATCTCAAAATAAGTTATATGTATATTTATATATATGTTGTGTCTGTCTTCATAGAAATATTGGGCTTTTGGTTCATATGTACAGCAGTATAGACTTTGATGGGATTCTCAAATGACAGAAATTGCACAGTAGTGAAAGAATTCAAGAACAACATTTTCAAAAATATTTTACACAAATAGTAAACAGTCAGTCTTCAAGATGCAGTATGAAATTGCACGTTGTCGTCATGCCACAGAGGGGGCTGTTTCAAGGCTTTGGTACACAATGTCCTGATTGGAAGAAAAAGCACGGACCCGATTCCCCCCTCCGACTCTCCGCGGCGGCGGCAGGGCGGGGGAGGGAGGAGAGGCCGTAGCGAGGTCCACGGCCTGCTCCTGGGATCAAACTAGCGAATCGGAGAGCAGGATGACTACAGTACACGTTAGGATTGGGGAAGACTCTTGGCACTTGAATCACAGGTGCAGGTCCGTGTTGGATGACCAATCGTATGCGGCCATGTTGGACAGTTTAAGGAGCAATAAAGGGTCACACTGAGAAGAAGGAGAGCAGGAAGGGTATCAAAAAAGCACCCGACTCCCTTCAGATACAAACATGAATGTGCTGTTACTCTGAAGCCAACACCAACACACTGTAATACTGACCCACTGAACACTAGTGATGGCATTAAAAGCAGCTTCTTCACAGGTTTTTTTTTTTTCTTTTTTCCAAACCTGGGACTGTAAAGCCGTTGCTTAGACAAACCCGGTCTGAGTATGGTGGATTCTCAGAGGCTGGACTTCAGCTTCGCAGGGACAATTGCAACCACTTCTCTGGACAGTACTTCTGAAGTTGAACAGTCTTCGCGGTGCCTTCAGGTCAATGTGCATGTATCAAAGGAAATTATTTAAAGGATGGGCTATATTCCCCCAGAATATTCTGTGAAAAGTCAAACAAGCACTGACCACATCCTCAAGTGCGTCTTCGTGTCGCTCATTCTCTACCACATACTCGATCCGAAGGCCTAATAATATGTGCTTCTACTTCCTGTGGCTTCTCCAAATTTCAACACAGTTTGATGTGAAACTGACATTTTCCATGAAGTCAAATGGATTTACTTACAGCTAGTTATTGGAGCTTTCACACTATGGTTCAGCTCTGTTGTGTAATAATTAAGGATTTGGATCTGTTAATCACAGATTATCTGAAAGGGTTCAGATAATATACTCCTTAGTTCAACTACTTGTCAGTTGTCTCAGTGTGATTTAATAGCAAGGTAAAGACTTTGAAATGAGCGCGAGAGCCCCAACGATCAGACACTCGTCTGTAAGCAGGAACGTCTTTAAACAGGGAGGGAGGGGGGACCGAGAAAAGTACAGATATCTGACTAACTGGTCAGAATGGGGGTGTTAGAAACTGTTTTTATACAGCTGGGAAAAGCTTAAAGAGAATAAAGCCTTGCTGTAAGTTATGAGCAAACAGCACTAACTTGATTCTTTGACCTTATTGTGACGTGTCTGCTAAAAACTACAGTCGGGCTGCTTGAGGAGCTTTCCTTAGGAAGGAAAGTGATTTTCATTCTTTTCATAAAAATATCAAAACACTGCTGACATTATTCTAAAGGAATAACCTCTGTTAGAAAACTGGTAAATCAGTTTTTACATTTTCATTCAACTAATCCTAATTATGCTAAACGTACGACTATATGATGCTTTTTAACAAACAGATTCATTGCGTTGCTGGAGTCGTCACCTCACCAGATCTTTGCCCGTCACCTTGGAAGTCGGTGACGTTGTGCCAGAAACTTTTGGCTCTCTCAAATTGATGAGCAGCCAAAAAAAGAGCTGCAAACAATTTAAACATAAGTTGAAACTGATCAAATGTGGTGTTCTGCAGACAATCGAGATAAGATAAGGCGTAGCTCTCATGCGTATCGGGGACAAAGATAGCTGTGGCCCTTTTAAAACTGCGAGGGTAAGGAGGAAGGCTCGTGTGCTCTTACGTTTCCTGTTGTGCTCTGGTCTTCTGGAACGAGGAGTAAACATGCTTCAAACACTGCCCGATGTTCAGAAAAGCTGGCTGCAATACATCCTGAGTTTCTCAACGGTCTGGCCTCTCGCAGGCTCCTCCGGCCCCCACAGACTGTGGTGTGGCCTTCACAGGGACCGCGAAGGACCCCCTCACAACAAAGTGCAAGTAAGTACCTTGGGCTGTTACTGAAAAAGGCAACATTTGTGTCATAATGACTTTGTAGACAAAAAGAAAAGAGGGGGTAAAAACACACATGCTTGTAGAAAACACTCATGAAAAGGTCGTTGGCACAGTCCATTTGGTCGCTAATGAAAACTTCTTCGTGGCTAAGTCTTCTGCTCCTCTGACAATGCTGCGCGTGTAAATCCTGCACTCTAGTGGCCAAAGATGGCACCGCATGGACGAACACATCTGAGAGCCTCAGCTTTCCTGACAGGCATCCAACATGTTCTGTCTCAGAGTCCAGGAAAAGAGTGCGACTTTAGAAACCCGAGTCATGATAAAGCCAGAATGGAGAGTGTGTGTGTGTGTGTGTGTGTGTTTTTCATGCACGCACGCAAACTCTGTAGGACTGGGGAGACTCAAGAATGCGTTCACAGTGTGATCAAACTCACAAGCATGCAGACAAATCCACATGTCCGAACAGGTACCGTGGGCATTCCATGTGAAGGGTAATGTAAACAGATCAGGGCCGAGCTCCAACACCCGCCCCATTCCCGGGGCCTTCATCTGGAGAAAAGGGACGCCTCGAGCACCCGGCTGTGGCCTGGATAAGTGGAGGCAGGAAGTGCTCCATCTCTGAGGGATGTGAGGAGGAACCTGGTTTCCAGCAGGGTCAGACACACTCCCTCTGCATCCTCCCATTCCTCTTTCTCCTTCTTCATCACAGTTACTTGTTGTCCATCAGAGACTGGACTTTGTGCACCAGCTCACGTGCTATCTTCAAGATATGTTGGACATCGTGCCGCTCAGCCATTTCTGTGGATCAGACACGCTGTTAGAGAGACTGCTACCAGAATGAAATACAGCACAGGTTGTAGACAAACGCACTCAAGTCCAAGATTTTAGCAGCTAAGCTACACCAGTGTCTGCAACCATGCTTTGTACGTATAGCACTAACTGATGGGCCCTCGAATTAGATTTAACTCTGCATGTGTTTGGGAGGAAACCAGATTATCTAAAGAAACCCACGCAGGTACAGGGACAACATGACAGTGCTAACCGCCACGCCGCCCGATCGATGGAAGACGTCTGACACAGAAGTTTCCTACTCACTGTTCCAACCTCGGGACACATTTGTGATCTCCACCGATGAGCAGGACAGAATAGTAACAGGTATGAATGTGTGTCCTACCATTAAAGAATTTAATGATGTCGGTGAAATCCATGTTGTTGTCTACGATGATCTCACGGTAAACCGTGACCAGTGCCAAGGCCAGGAAGAGGACAAAGTGCTGTGAGGAAATCCTGGGAGCCACCCAGATCACCTCCCACACTGCAAACACGTCGTCGTACAGCAGCTCTGCACACAGCACATTTCCATAATCGCCATTTCTAAAGAGCTCTTCTTAACATGCACACTTTGTCCACACTCGGAAAACAGAAAGGTCACGGGAGAGGAGGAGTCGAGTAAGAGAAGGAAATAGCGTTCACCTCTCTTGAAGTCCAGCAGGAACCACCGGTAACAGAAGTAGAAGTGAGTGTAATCTCCATTCTGCTGCATCATCTCGAACAGCTCCGAGTCCAGGATCTGACATCACACAGAACAGCAGGGGCTGTTAGCTGGAGCACCTCTCTCTCTGATACACACACTGTGTAAATATTATCCATCACCTGGATTAGTGACCTCATGTTGGCAAAGTGCGAGTCCATGGCTCCACCATTAGGGAAGTTCTGACTCATCCTCTTCATTAGCTGAGTGAAGCAGCTGTACGCCAGGCACTCTGACACACACACGCACGCACACACACACACACACAAGATCATTTATTGAATATTTTTTCTGTCCCAGAAATGAAAACAAGCTTTCTGCTGATGTTGGATGATGAAACCTTACAATGAGCTGAACTAGCAAGGACAAATGCTTTTTACCAAACCCTGCACTGACCTGCATCCACTGCAAACAATCATCTCTGTGTATAATGTCAGTTTATTTTTTATTAGCTTCAGTTCATGTCCTCACTTGAGGCAGGGCTTTGATCTGTGAGGTCACAATAATTCAATTCTTTTCTCTCACCATCATCCAGAATGACCATGAGCGGAGCGAGGAGGTCACACATGCCCTGAACGTAGCCCATCTCCAAATGTTCCCACACATAGCTGCAAGGAAAAAACAGGCACAAGACAGACAGACTAAAGAGAGAGCATACACATCCAGCTCCTCAGGTGTAATCACGGGAGTGTTGCTGATTCATTCTCCACAAATACAACGCTAGACACTCTCCACCTCTGGAGATACAACTGGCTTCTTCTCACTCTATAAAATACTTGGCTCCACCTTCTGCACCTACTCATCACTACATAAGTCAGTGGTTCCCAAAGTGGGGGGAGCAGAGCCTTTGCAGGGGAGGGGTATGAATAATAAAAAAAGAGTGCTTGGACACTGCTAGCATAATGGACAGGTGATGGGGCTCCCACACAAACACAAAGCAGAAGATGAAGCATCGCTAAATATGCTTCCAAACCAGCTTCCTTCCAAGCCAAAGACTAGAAAATATGATGAAGCATATCTCGCCTTTGGCTTCACCTGCACAGCGGCGGAGCCAGGTAGGTATCCCCGACAGTTTCCCCTGCGTGGGGAGCACGCGCTGGGCTGTCCACATCACGAACACACACTATCCCACTTTCCTGATTTTTTTAAAATGTGTTGATAGCAGTGTTGAATATTATTACACAGGAAAAAAAACAACTACACATAAAATAATTACACCATAAAGATAAGGTTTGTTGGGAACCACTGACATAAGTAATCATCTACTACACAACTGTCTCAACAATGAAGAGAGCAGTCACAAACCTGCACACTGTGATTTGCAGAGTATGTCTCAGATCTACAGCTCTGCAGATCTGCAGTCAGCCCACTGCTTCACTATTTTTCTACCCACTCTGAAGCCGCTCCTGTGCAGATGATCAGTTATAGCTGCTTCACAACGACTCTTTCAAGAATTTTTGAGGAAGGTTGGAAATTGGTCTATAATTAGCTTTGACAGGTGATGGCTTTTTAAATAACAGCTTGATTTCTTCCACCTTAAAGGCCTGTCTTACATAGCCCTAGCTGCACTGGCAGCTAACGCGTGATGATTGAGTTGAGAGGTTCCATAGAGTAAGGCTTGGGCATCAAACGTGGGTTAGGGCTGATCTGTGTGTTGCTGGGATGGGTGAAAACTGCAGACAGGAAGGACATCGCTTTTGGGCTTAATGCTGTATTTTTCACCAGGAAGCAAGAACAGATCAGTTCATGAGAACTCATCATTGAACCTGACCCTGAATCAGTTTTACAACCTTCTTACCAACAGAGACCTTAGCAGTGCCTGCCACACCAAAGTCAGACAGGAGCTCTGCAGATGCATGTCTCTAATATTCAACGGTAGCAGCTGTTTGTAAAGATGTTACACTGACTGAAGAAAACAACCTGTTTTTACAGGTTTTATGCAAATGCCTGACTGTGGCCATTTAAAATCAAATCCAGCACTATGTGACACGTGAAGTAAAACGTCTTTGCCTTTCTGCTGGTCATTTTTCCATTCAGTGAATCTCCGCCATAAAACAATGGAAGGATCTGCCTTCTTTCTTCAGGTCTTTCTCTACCTGCACATGATGTTGCGGAGTTTCTCCAGGTTGCTTGCGGTGAAATAATAGTAGTTGCGATCACAGCGCTGCACATCTTTGTCTATTCTGTGGAGGTTGAGGGCGACCGTGTCCAACAACTCGATCTGTAAAGTGAAAAATTGTTTTCAACGTTACTTAGTGAGTGTAAATCGAACCTTTTAGAAATCTTGGCTGAGCCTTTTCTGGCTGTAGGTAGATGCAGAAACGTATGCTGACAAAGCACTTTATTTATAAAACAAGCCCCAAAAACCCATCAGCCAAGGGAGCTTCAGACAGCGGTCACATCAAAGAGTGAACAACGAAGCCAACCAAGCAACTAGATGCTGAGAGGCTTAGTGCCAGTAAGTGCTTCTCGCTTACACGTCATGATGAGCGACTGCTATAAAATGGGAGTGCGTCACCTTTCAGGAACAGAAATGTGCAGGGTGTGCAGGCACTGAACGAGCAGAGAAATCACTATTTCTGCTGACGCTGCAGATATTAGAGCCGAAATGTGTCATCCAGCAGCATGAGTCCATGGCCAGGCCAATCTGCTGCTGGTGCTGCAATGGGATGTCTTGTAGGCACACTTTGGGCTCCTGATCACCAGTAAACTGTGGTTTCAGTGACACAGCCTATCTGGGTGTCAGTGCTGACCACGAGCACATACGTATTAGATATTAAATATATATATTTATGCCCACAGTCTAAGGAGCTTGAAAAAAGGCGAGTGCAGTACTTTAAGTTTTATTGAAGTTGTTTAACTTCTCATCCAATAAGATTCTTGGCTCCAGTTTTAGCCTTTAAGTTCCATCTACGGACTCACTCAGATGAAATAAACGGACATAATGAATCCACATACTGTACGTACCGTGTAGGAAGAGAGCGACGGTGACATCCCCTCAGCAGCTGCTCCACTGGTCACCAGTTTGTCCAGTTGACTGCATAGTCTGTCTTCTGTCAGAGAGTCCCGGCACCCCGCCAGCTCACTGGGAGTCCTGCCGTCCTCCGCGCCCCCGCCCTCCTCCTCTGTGCTCTGACCGTCATCGACACTAGACAGGATCTGGGAGTGAGCAGAGGTCACAGAGTAGTTTCTGGAGGAGGGGAGCCCTGAGTCGGGGGAATCGAATTCTACCAGAGGACGCTCTTCTTGTGGGAGGGCCACGGGGGGCACCAGGTTGGTCATTGTGGGAGTGCTGTCCTCTCCACTGGGGGTCTCCTGGCTTCCTGCATCCTGCTCATCTACAGACATGAACACCTAAAAAGGGGATGGAAGAATGGCTTTAGAAGTGATTCCTATGATTAAATTTGCAGCTTTAATTCAATTCAATTTGTTTATATTGTGCCAAATTACAACAATAGTAGCCTCAAGGTGCTTTATATTATATCATGTGTAATTATGTATCCCAAAAGGTTGATTCTGTTCATCTGGATGTTTGGGAGAAACTTCTCGTCACTCATCTTCTTCAGTCTCAGCTGACTGTTAACAGCACATTTGCATAATGACTGAAACTAGCTGTGAGCTGTGACTGAAGGCTGTGAGGTCAGGTGACTGCAGCCATTCCCCAACTCTCTGTGAATGGTACTCATGGTCTTTGATCAATGGACAGTTTGCATATTAATGATCAAGGAACTGAGCTCACACCCACGGTTCCTTCAGTGGGCTGGTTTCTCCCACTGAAAACGCAGAATCAACCTTTTGAATTCACTTACCTGGATGATACCTGGATTATATACGTTATTACATCAAGATGTAATAACGTATATCATTCTTTGAGGTGGGGGCACGGTTGTGTTGCCTCACCTCTGCTAATTCGACTCACTAACTGGCGCTTTCAACTGTCTTTGTGCAGCTGGTGTGTTTTGCAGCACTGTTAACTGATCATCTGCCAAACGCTGCTGCTGTTATGTAACCAACAGCTTGTCCAACAAGTCTGCAGCCTAGTTTTGGAGAGTAAAATGATCTTATTTTGCTTGTTTGTTAGTTAACACCGCTTTACACGTATTTGCTCCAAAAAACATCAAAACGGCATCACAACACTGTCCAGATGAATCTGTTGTCACTATATCCTGATTTTTCACTGATTTCATCATATGCAGAAACACTGGGACGTGCACTTGCTATAACTCAGCCACTAGCGTGGTTGAGTTATAGCAGAGGTTTTAGTTTGAGAGCCTAATCCAAAACAACACAGGCTGAAATGAAAATATAACATAATGAGATAATAACATACAGCTCACGGCGCAATGCAGTGCGTCTGCATGCTGCTGATGCAAAATGAACTTCTGAGGATAATATAAAGCTCACTCAGACAACCGAACAAAGACTTGGGATATTGCTTTTATGAAACTCACCTCATACAGCATATATTCAGATTTATAATAAACTTTAATAAACTCTCACCTCCCAACTTAATAAAGTGGATGCTATATTGCTGTGGGCCGCTTCACCTCATTGCTGAGTGTGGAGTCTCTATGCACGAGCCGCAGGACGTGGCTGTCGATGCTGCTGCCCGAGGAGAGCTTGGCAAAGATGGCCGACTGCATCTCCTTCTCCCTCTGCTTGACGATCACCTCACAGGCCTTCCACTCCCGCATCACCTGCTGGTACCGCTCGCTGATCTTTGCATCGATCTTCATTGGGAATTACCACATAGGGTTTTACTAAATTAAGGGCAAATTAAAAGAACGCTTGTGTACGTGTGTGTGTGTGTGTGTGCGTGTGTGTGCGTGTACTGTACCTTGCTCATGTCCTTTTTGCTCATGCCGAACTTGTAGTGTCCCAGAAGGAAAGGCCACACCTCCTTTCTGATTTCGTGCTGCACTCCGCCGTAATAAACCAGCCGGAGCAGCTCCAGCTCCTTGTAGTTCTGTGCACACACACACACACACACGCACGCACGCACACACACACACACACAATACCAGGAAGGTAGGCAAAAAAGAGGACAGATAATAGACAAGAAAAGGCCTAAGAGGAAGAGGAAGTGCATCAATAATGGACGGAGTGAAAGAGTGATGATGCTCCGTTCGGGAGAAGACAGAGAGTAGAGCGGAAGATAAACGACACAGATATGAATAGAGTGTAAATTAGTAATGATGACTTTGTTGGAGCTGATGAATGATTATGGTGGCTGCTTTAATA
Organism: Benitochromis conjunctus; assembly: GCA_015052645.1. NCBI lineage: Eukaryota > Metazoa > Chordata > Actinopteri > Cichliformes > Cichlidae > Benitochromis > Benitochromis conjunctus. Next base: position 10,744 of record VOQK01033925.1, read on the forward strand.
GCTGCGATGGTATCACACGGAGACTTCATTTCACTGAAACTCATTAAATTTTCATTAGAGCGAAGGAGAGAGCGGAGACAGCAGGAGCAGTGCACCATCCTCCACTTTCAATTAATATACTACATCACCAGGTGAAATGATATATGAGTGCAGGATGAGGTAACTGAGGCTCAGAAAGTTAGAGTTATGCTTTAGTATACTTTGTGTTAATAAAGCGGCTCTGTGCTTTACAAATCACAACCGGTAATACTGCTAGTTTCCACAGCACGGTGAAGTAACACGCCGCTCTGAAACAGTGCCGTAAAGCTCCTCAGTGCACTTACTACGTTAACGTTTTAATGGTGGATACTCACACTCACAGTGGCCAAAGTTTCACATACTGCAAACGTCAGCTTCAGACCGCTCTAACTGCACTACTCAGTTAGTGGCTCTGCTCATAAACCACATACAGCTTCAAACTTTCTGTTCATCAGACAAGAAAGCTGGCTTAAGCAGAGCTAACATGGCAGTTGTTCACACTCACATTTACACTGATGGGTAATTGGATTTGAATCCAAGTACAATACTAAAGGGAAGACTTTCATTAAAGGCGTTGCCACATTTAGAAGAGACTCACCTCTGTCCACACAGGGGTGAACGACTTTCAGAAGCTGTAAAGCTGCCATGATTACAGGGTAAAGATGTCGCTGGTATCATTATAGTTAGCCTTTTGTTAAGAAAGTAATTCCTGCTATGTTCTAGTCTCAGTAGGTCAGAGCTTCTCAACCGTGTCCGGTAAAATCTTTCAGAACAGCTTAATATTTCATAAAAAACCCATAAATTTCCAGCTGATAACGGTTTAATGACATTCAGCACATTTGTTTGGGGTCTATTTTCAGCTGAGGATTAAGCTGCATTTGAAACTCTGGAAAGTGTCACAGTGTGAGGGATTATTAGGGATTTTTTTCCATAGCTCAGGAGGTCGCCCGGGTCGACCACTAATCAGAAGGTCAGTGGTTCAATCCCCAACTACATCAGTCTGCATGTCTAAGTATCCTCGTGCAAGATGCTAAACCCCACGTTGCACACATCTGAGTCCGTGTGCAAATCAAGTAAGGATTAGCAGGTTCTGGGTTTCCACAGAGCCCAACGCTCAGATTAAACCGAATGTGTATGCTAGGCAATATGTTTCATTAATAATCTGCAAATAAGAGCAACAAAGGTTTCAGTTATTCAGCTTGGCCTTTTTCATGCTTTATGTATCTGACTCGATGAGGAAGTACAGTTTAGGGGTTGTAGGGGGGCCGGAGCCTATCCCAGCTACCACAGGCAGCTCGCCAGTCTGTGCAGAGACAGACAACCACTCTCACACCCACGGGCAATCTAGAATCACCAGTTAACCTAACCCACAGGAACCCCAGCTTCCTGTGGGAGGAACCCAGATTGCCCAGAGAAAAGCCACGCAGACACGGGGAGAACATGCAAACTCCACACAGAAAGACCCGGCCAGATGGTGGAGTCGAACCCAGGACCTTCTATATCTACTGTTTGGTATTTGCTTTTGGACGTTTTCACAGGATTGTGGCTGTTACAGGGGGTAACAGACACATACTATACCCATGACCTCCTTACATGGCCTCAGCCAGCAGAACACAATCATCTGATTGGCACTTTTTAAACCAATCAAGGGACTGGTGTCAGATATTAGTCTCAGCTATATGCACGTGAACAGTGCACTGGATTTGTTTTTTCTCTGCACATGACTGCAGCTCCTCCCGAGCAGTAACTCCGTTAGTTGTGTTTCTTATACAGCACAGCAGATATTTCCTGTGCTAATTCTCCATCATCATTTGCTTTGCTCCTCATCATTCTCTGAAGGAGCGTTTCTCACAGTGTGGATCAGATGACTCACTTTCTCAGATATTACTGTAAATACGACTCGCAGAGTCCCTGCACAGCACAAAACAGCCATAACTTACTGTGCCTTCGAGTGCTGATCAATATCCAAGACAAGATGATGACTTGGCAATTTGCTGTGGTGTCTGGGTTTTAAATTTGCTATTGTGCGTGAGAGGTGGAGTGGTGTCAGACTGAGAGGAGGGAACGGGAATTGTCGCGTCATGAGGGCCGGCAGGATTTATGGCTGCACCCACCTTGCAGTCTTTCTGGTACTTGCTCCACACCTCTTTGCTGAGGCCCCCGGCTGCCTCGCAGGGTCTATCTGGGGGGACGATGTTGTGGTTGACCAGAGCTGACAGATGAGTCCGCACTGTGGACAGGTGTCGACAGTAGGCCAGCCCTGAAGGGCACATGCACACAACAGGAGGGTCAGGATAAGGACATTTAGCTCCAATCAGTCTTTGAAACATACAGGTCCTGATGTCATACGGTGGTTTTTTTCATATTGGCCACACTTACATGTTTTATATCATCAAACTAAATCTTAACATTAGACAAAAATAACCAGAGTGAACATGCAGTTTTTAAATGATCACTTCATTCATTAGGAGAAAAAGTTATCCAAACTTACCTGGCCCTGTGTGAAAAAGTAACTGCCATCGATTGCATGAGGAGACTGTTGTTGTGATTTGGTTTTATACAAATAAAAGTGAACTAGGTTAAACCCAGTAACTGACTGTGCCACGCAAGAACTACAATCATGTGTTTGCAATAACCGGCAGTGAGTCGTCATCACTTCTGCCCCACTCACCTTTTCACACAAGGCCTTAAAGGTGTGAAAACCTTTTCACTTCATGATTTAAGCTATCATTTAAAAACTAAACTAAAAGCTATTACTGAAGCTCTTTGTCTAACATAACATTTTATCAGATGATCTGAAACAAACATTTTCAACATATGAGATGTAAATAGTGCATAAAGACAAAAAAGCAAGCCCAGAACTAGTTCAGGTAATCCAAAGGGCCACACAGACCAGCAGGTAATCTAAGTATCCGTGGCTGTAATGTTGTAATAGAAGTATAACCTGCTTTATAAAGCAGCACATTTTTAGCGGGGTTAGTGGTGTGACTGCTGGGTTTTCCTCTGTACGTATTATTGTAGGCTCTACCTCACAGTGTAAAGCATCTTGAGGCGACTGCTGTTGTGATTTGGCGCTGTATAAATATTAATGGAACTGAACTGAATTCACCCATTTTCTACCACTAATCCAAGTTGAGTGTGGCGGTGGTGGATAGGCCGCCGCACTGTGGCAGAGCACTGTAACATACATGTTTGGTTACTGTGTCTGATGTGGGCCTGTCTGATCATTACTGTGTTTTCTTTGAAAGTAAAATTTCAGCGCACACAAATATGTCAACAGCAGTGATCACAAAACGGTGTATAACTGAAAACAGTAGTGAGATCTTTAACCAGGTCTTCCCATTAACACCTGGCCTGTCCAGAGGTTCAGTCAATGAGCTCGTCAATAGCTTCAATGCCAAAATGTTAAATGTTATGGACACTATTGCTCCCATTAAGGTGAAGGTTATCTGTGGAAGGAAGAAGTCTCCATGGAGAAACTCCACACTGGTGAAAAATGAAAAAAGAGAATGTCGGAAAGCTGAGCGCAGATGGAGAAAAACAAACCTCCAGGTTCATTATGACATCTATAAAGAGAAACTTCACAATTATAATTTACAACTGAGGAGTGCAAGGAGGTCCTACTTCTCTGACATCATCACCAAAAACAGTCATAATGCTCGGGTCTTATTTGCTACAGTTGACAGGCTAACAAACCCTCCTGTGTCAGTGCCAGCCGAACTTAATTCGACGATAGCCTGCAATGACTTTGCAAAATGACTGGTTGTGCCACAAT
>VOQK01033931.1:0-15435 GCA_015052645.1 Benitochromis conjunctus
TTTTGTACTGTCACCGGGGGAAAAAATCATGCACACGAAGAATTAACATTCAGGAACACAGGTGTCGAAAAGATCAAAATTTATTGCGTAATTGGTGAATATACTAAGCGCTTAGGAGAAGAGACTACAGCCAACGCCCCGTCTCTTCTGATACACAACAGAAAACATACAGATTATATAGTACCTCCTCATGACCTTCCCTGACCTCTCTAAGAGTTTCTTGGCAGTACTTTTCCACACAACCTGACATCTCCAAATATGGTGTTTTCCTTCTGACTGCCCCCTGAGAGAGAGGCCCCTCACACACACATACACACATACACACTCCCTCTTCTCTCTCTCTTCACTCTTGATTACATTACTTATCATAGTAAACTTCACTTTGCTACATTTAGCAGTGTATTTTAACAGTAAATGATCACACTCTTCCCTGCCGACATTCTTTCTGATAGCGTATTACAGATGTGGTGAACAGAAGTGTTCACAGTGTGTTATGGCTGCTTTGAAAGAAATTAAATTTGATAGACCAGCCTTATTTTGAAAAGCCTCACTGAAAATGCCAAAGAAGCACAGAAGATAAAGAAAGAATGTTGGGATGAGAAAGCAGAGGTGTACTATATGTATTCACTCACCCATCCAAATCATTCAATTCAGGTATTCTGATCACTTCAATGGCCACAGGTGTATAAAATCAAGCACCTAGGCATGCAGACTGCTTCTATAAACATTTATGAAAGAATGGGTCACTCTCAGGAGGTCAGTGAATTTGAGTGGAGTAAAGTGATAGGATGCCACCTGTGCAAAAATCCAGTAGAGAAATTTCAGTCAGCTGTTAGTAGTATGACAAAAGTGGAAGCAATTGGGAATGACAGCAACTCAGGCATGAAGTTGTAGGTCATGTAAAATCACAGAGCAGAGTCAGCGGATGGTGAGTTGCATAATGGGCAGTGAAGAGTCAGTTGGTACATACCTTCAAACTTCATGTGGCCTTCTGATTAGCTCAAGAATAGTGCAGAGAGAGGTTCATGGAATGGATTTCCAAGCCTTGCATTACCAAGTGCAATGCAAAGCATCTCATGCAGTGACGTAACACACACCACCACTGGGCTCTAGAGCAGTGGAGACATCTCTATATTGATGAAACACACTTTTCTGTCTGGAAATCCAATGCACAAGTCTGGGTTCGGCAGTTGCCAGGAGAATGGTTCTTGTCTGACTGAACTGTGAATCTATCCATTCTCATTTTCGTGTCCTTATCAGGGTTGCAGGAAGGCTGGAGCCCTACCACAGGGTGAGAGGCTGTGTACACCCTGGAGAGGTCACCAATCTGCATGCAGTGCTGCATTGACTGGTTTGTGCCAAGTGTAAAGTATGGTGTGGGGTTGTTTTCAAAGATTTGGGCCTGCCCCGTTAGTTCCAGTGAAAAGAACTCTTAATGCTTCAGCAGACAAAGGCATTTAACACAATTTCATTATCCCAACTTTGTGGGAACAGTTTGGGGATGGCTCCTTCCTGTTCCAACATGACTGTGGACCAGTGCACAAAGCAAGGTCTATAAAGAGTTTGATGTTGAAGAACTTGACTGGCGTGCACAAAGTCCACTCTCAACTTGACAGATCACCTTTGGGATGAATTAGAACTGAAATTGAACGCCAGGCTTTCACATCCAACATCAGTGCATGACCTCACATATACGCTTCTGTAACAGAGGTAAAAAATTCCTATAATTACACTCCTAAATGTTGTGGAAAGCCTTTCCTGTCTCAATGGATCCTGTGAGTTTAGGTAAGTGAAGGAACCGGAAAAAAACACATAGTGAAGCAGCGTTACTCCTGCTGGGAGAAATGAGCCAACTGCAGCCATAAGATGGCATTTATTGAAAGGATGGATAGAAACAAGACAGAAGCTTTATTACAATGCTGTTTAGATGAAAGGAGAGAGAGACCACTTTCACTTTGGTATGTTTTAATTGCCTATTTTTAGATTCCATTAAAAAAGGACTGTTTGCCCTGAAGGGGTCAGAAGGGCCAACATTTTGTCAGCCAAAACAGTGCTGACCCATTGAGGCATAGACTGGTGGTCCTTTGGTATTGCATACCACGGTAATAGCAGGTGATGGTGCTGGTGATAATGTTGCTATAATAATGATAATAACAACAACATTATCATTATTATTATTATTATTATTATTATTGTTGTTGTTGTTGTTGTTGTTAGTGCTGTAGGTTTTTTCCATTGCTTGCTTATTAAGACTACATCTACATTCATACCTGAGTAAGTCCATTTCCTTGATTACTTTTATTTCATGCAGCTTCAGGTTGTTCCTCATACACTGTTTTTTGAAGATTTTATTTTTTTAAAGCTTTCTTCATCGTCCTCCAACCAACAAGAGCTGCCTCTTTACTTTATTGCTAGATGAAATTTAAGCTCATGGAGGTAGCAGGAGGAAAATTGTAAGCTAACGCTTACAAGGTTTTGTTGCTTACAGGAGATAACTGATTAGCTAATAAGTAAATAAAACAGAAAATTGGGTGGTGAACATGCTTGCTAGTTTAATAGAAGCAATGTGAAAGATGTCACCATAAAATCAAATCTGAAACAAAATGTGACAAATTTAGAAATAAAACAATATGAAATAAAAATGGCTATTTATTAAATCTGTAATTATGATAATTGATGATGAAATATAATTTTATCAGTTTTTGAAATGATATAATTAGTATTAAGTGATACTAAGCACACCAACTAACAACAGTCATTTTTTTTCCCATTTTGGAGCCCTGGCTGTGGTTATGGTGTATAATGTATGCAATACCAGATTAATCATTTTTGTTTTAAATAAAAATAATGTGTATTTGTAAATGTGAAAGCGCTGTTTGTTATTGAACATTGTTTAAACGCATGATTTTTTTTGATTGCAAGTTTTACACCCTTATACTGTACTATATGAGAGAGGCCACATCTCTTTATGACCACTAGAGTGTGATGTTCTCCAGCATTTGGCGTCTTACCGTACCTCTGTTATGTCAGGTGTACAGAAGTCAGCATGTGGTTCGACTTCAAAGCGCTGCTTCACAAATAAGCGTAATAAAATGATCTTTTAAAAATGTATTTAATGATTGAAAAAAAAAAACAAGCTCTGCCTATACATTTTGGGGATTATTTAGTCAATTAACTTGTGTGTACTACATTTATTTATTATCTTTTAAATTGTTTTTCTAAAGCTTGTTTTTGAAATTCTTATTTTAATATCTTGATGATTTTTGGATGTATGCCAACAATTCATTCACACTGTATGAAGATGACCGATATAAGAATATCATTCATATTCATATTTGCAAAAATATTGTTTGGTGGTTTTTGCTGTGCTTTTTTGTCCATGGTTCACATATACCCAAGGGACCAAATGAAAACCAAGACTTCAGTGAGTGGAAACAGTTTTTCCCATCATCAGCCTAATTTTCAGCCATTTCTTTGTAATTCTGCTCAGGTGTCGGGGCTTTTTTCTTACTGTTTTGTGTTGCACTACTACGAGTCACATGAGAAGATCCACTATAAAATAGATGCAATAGAGATTCATGATATGTTTTGACTGGAACCGACAACTCGAGAAAAATAACATAATAAAAGAATAAGTGAATTAGTTACCACAAGTTACAAGAAGGTGGGCACGGGCTGATAGGTTTGTGTTTTGTGCAGAGATCAACAGACTCAGGCCAAAGTGTAATTAAATCCAGATCAAAAGCTCACCTTGTGCATTATGGAGTGTCATTGCCAAGTGAATACAAGTATGCAGATATGCAGAGTGTGTGTGTGGGTGTGTGTGTGGCCTCATTGTATCCTCTAAGTCCACAGTAAGTTACTTCATTTGTCCAGTAAGAAAGTGCTGCCTGGTTAACCATGATTAATACCCATTGAACAGTTATCTGCGGTTTGGGCTATGCGGCGCCAGGTCTACTGTTGCGAACCAGCACGGTATCTTCATTAATCAAAGCTGGAGCTGCTGTCTAGTTAGCATTCATCAAGAATTGTATGATGATATTCAGATGATTCAGTGTGGTGGAGTGTGTGTGTGTGTGGGTGGGGGGGGTAGGTGGTTGGGTGTGGCGAATATGTATACTGAGCTGGCCTGGACAGAGAGGGAGGAGGGGGTGAAGGCTGAAAGGACCAGAGAAATCAATGCATGCGGGGAAAGGCTGTTCTCAGCAGTAAGGTGTCCGGAGCTCGGTAATCGAGTCTTTTTCAGCAGAATTAATGAGAGGGCTTTTCATGGCCATAGAGATCTGTCGACTTCCATCCCAACAGTGGCCTAACAACGGAGGAGATGGTGATGTAGGGCCAGGGACTTAGACGACATTATAAAGGCCAGACAAAAGACTCAGAGTAGCAGGAGGCTGCTCAAACACTAAAAGGGACTTAAAAAAGCCCCCCCCCCCAAAAGAACATGTGCCAAACACTCAATCACATAACACAGACATGGACAAGACACGTTTATGCAACAACTGGACAATAGAGGCACCATACTCTTACTATATAATATCAAGACACAAGCTTTTCTTTGGCTCTATGTTTGGGATCATTTTAAATTTCATTCTTTATTTTCACTTAGCTTTTTTGTTTGTTTGTTTTTGGCCATAGCATATGCTCTTAGTGTTCAGTGGGATATACAAACTTCTTCAATAATTTAAAAAGATTCTTAAAATGTTTGCTGTCTCTGCACACGTTAGGTTTGCAGAAACACACAAGGTGGGACTTCCCTTCTCTGTACTGTTGTTTGACTCCAGTGGGGACTGATCTACAAGCTGAACTTCATGTTGTATTCTTTAAGATCTGAAATTAACTAGTTAGATCAAGTTCATCAGTAAAGTGGACACTGAGGTTTAAGATCAATGGTGCAGATGTTGATTTTCCAGACTTCCCTATAGGTGAACCTTTTTAAATACACGTAAGGAAACATTGTCTTTTCTTTTCAGACATGGAAGTCAGCCAATCTTTTATATGTAGCTTTGATTTTGTGGTCATTTGATTAAATTTCTGTTGTCACAGGGTGAGAGGCAGGGTACACCCTGGACCGATCACTGGCAAATTTAGAATGACCTGTTATTCTAACTTTATGCATATGTTTTGATGGGAAGCTGGAGTGCTCCGACTGTGCAGACACGGGGATTACATGCAAACTCCACACAGAAAGATCCCAGTCTGAATTTGAACCCAGGAGTTTCCTGCTGTGAGCCATCGGTGCCTTTGAGCCAACAAAACAGATTTGATCCACTTGAGTATGGACACTGGACCTGTGGGCGTGTCCTGTGGTATCTGGCTCCAGTATGTTGACCTTTGGGTCTTGTGGGATCTCATCTCATCTAGCTCATCATTAAGCTGGTCAAAATTTTACATCCACAAGCTGTTATTGGGTATCCCTTGTGGCATGGTGGGGCACATTGTCCTACTTGAGAGTGTTGCCATGAAGAGGAGTGCTTTGTCTGCACCGATGTCTAGTTTGGCGATAAATGTTACAGTAAGTGGCACATGAATTCATGCCAATGTTGATAAGCTCCCAGTGGGCGTGTACAGTTTCACTGTCATCATCATCTTAAAAGGGTGGTTATGTCGCCCTCAAGTGGTCCAAACAATACAGCATAAAAGTACACATACACATTATTACTGTATTTGTGGTAATACTTATATTGAAAGGAAAAGAAAGTGTAGTGCTTGTCTTATAATGGAGATTTTTTTACTTTTTTTTTTCAAGGTCAGGATATGAATACATTTTCCATCATTCCAGTCAACAACATAAAGACACACACACACACACACACACACACACACACACACACACACACACACACACACACTGTAAAATCCTGACATTGACTATAAACCTTTTCCTTCAGGTCAGCCGTCCAAAACGGATGCTTCTGTTGCTCCTCCTAGCTCAGCTGAGCAAACCAGCAGCAAGGGTTTCTCTTTCAATTCAATGTAAGTTGATGTTAATAAATATAATAAAAAATTTTAATGACCCAGCAGTATTTTATAGATTATACACTCTGTTTGTGATTATTTTTGTCATAAAAGCACACTATAGAAAAAAGATGTTTTAAAACACGTTCCTCTGAAGGCCAAATTACTTTGCAGCCTGCACTCGGGGGTGTATATAAAATGCATCCTCTCACAAAGGATTTGGGCCAGCTCACTAAAGCTTTCCATCATCTTAAAACTATGCTTGACTGGGTGGTAATAGCTCCTGGAGCACAATCATAAGTTGTGTACTGGAAGAGTTCTCTAATGTAATCCGAATCTAGCCTAATAGGAGAAGAAACTGTAGGTGGGGGTGAGCAAGTTTACAGTGCTTTATTACTGTGATTGGCTGGTTAATCCAGCATTTTTCACATGTAAATATGTCTTGTTACAAAATATAATGAGCATTTCACTGTTGGTACATTTAAACTTAAATGTTGGCTTTTGCAGGTCCTCAGGCTTCAGTTTTGCTTCAGTTACACCAGCAGCTGGAATGTCACAAGGTAAAAAAGATAGAGCAGCTTGTTAGGATAGATGTTGGAGCTGTGAGATTACAAATGCACATTATTTCTGTTTTTCTTTCTCATGTTTCACCAGTGAAAGATGCAAGTAAATTCTCTTTTGGTGGAAATGGTAAGATGGTGTTTGGCCAGACTGGAGAAGAGTCATTCTCCTTTACCTCAAAATCCACCTCCCCTGGTCTTGGCACTGGGTCTCCCACTTTGGCTCCAAACCCAACAGTTGAAGGTGCTAAACCCACCTCGACCACAGCTGCTCTGAGGATAGAGCCACAGCCTCCAAAGACAGCTGGTGGCGAGACTCTGGGCATTTTTTCTGGACTACGAGTGGGCCAAGGAGAAGAAGCTAAAGATTCCTCCACTAAACCTGCTGTGGCAGCATTTACATTTGGGGACACTGGACTTGGCAAGGGCAAAGGAGCGGCACAGTTTAGTTTTGGAACAGGTCTCCCAAAATCTGGAGAGGATTCTACAGCACCAGACTTGTCTGAAGGGACCCCGTCAGGCAGTCTGTTTAAGCCTCCTGAATCAAACGCCAAGCCAGCCTTCTCCGTTCCACAGTCTGGCTCAGCTGGCTCAGCTTTCCCCGCATCTTTCAGTAGTCTTCTTACAGCCGCGCCAGAGACACCAGAAGAACCAAAAGCTGTCCCTCAACCTTCAGTACCTGCTTCGCCCCCTGAAAAAGAACCTCCCACCAGTGAACCTGAAGTAGAGAGCACCAGTCATCCTGTGATACCTGAACCTGCAGCACCTGCAGCCACCACAGAACCCACCACAGCAACCACCCAAAATCCTGCAGTGTTAGCACCTGCTCCTGCTTTGGCCACACCTGTCCCTACCCCAGACCCTCCCTCTACTTTCACTGCACCAAATGAAGCAAACCCTCCACCACCAGCCAGTGCCCCGTCCACAACAGAAACCACCCCGGAGCCACCTACCACTGCTTCTGTACCCTCTTCAACTGCTGCCACCGCAGCACCTGTATCTCAGGCAGCTCCACCAACATTCCAGATCCCCACGTCTGACAAGCCAGGCTCCATTTTTACTCAGCCCGCTCCTGCAACTACAGACAGTAGTTCTGTCGGAGTCACACCAGTCATCAACACAGCTGCCCCAGCGGCAACCACTCAAACCTCTACCGTTGTTAGTAGTGCAACACTGACTGCTGTGAATAACGTGTTTGGGCAACCTGCTGCACCTCCAGCTTCCTCGGCCTCGGCATTGACAGGATTCGGCTCAGCTGGGTTTGGTACATCAACTAGTTTTGGCAAATCTGTGTTTGGCCAGGTTAGTGGCTTTGGCCAGCCTGCAAGCAACACTGGAACAGCAAGTGGATTTACTTTTGGACAGTCTGCATTTGGAGCGACTTCTAATAGTGCGACTACTGGCGGAAGTCTTTTCGGTGCTTCTACTGCTACCAATGCAAATTCTTTCTCCTTCGGAACGAGCAGTGCCAACACAGTAAGCAGCACTGGCACGGGGCTGTTTGGACAAAGCACAAACCAGGCTTTTGGCCAAAGCTCTGGATTTGGGCAGGGATCTGTGTTTGGGAGTAACACCACGACATCCTCAGCTTCAGGATTCAGCTTCGGACAACCATCAGGTGAGTCAGATCCTGGACTTGATTGGATCAACTCCAATATGATGTTCAGAGCTTTTAAAGAAATCATTGGCATCTTTATTCAAAGCCTATTGTAAGTTTAGTGGCTTTTTATAAATTGGAGAAATGATTTCAATTTCAGAAAGAAATTGGTATAGAAAATTCTCTCATTTTGCACCCGTCTAACAGAGACCACACTGTGTCACCCCCATGGTGAAATGATCAATAACCAGAGCTTCTGGGCTGCATGCTGTTAAGTCACATTTGACAGTGATGATACTAACACTGTCTGACAGCTTATGAACTGTGATGTCTGTAAGGTTATCTGGTGTAAGGTTAGTGGGCAGTGGAGGATGTGCAAAGTTTTACACTCACTCTGGCTGACCTCCACATGTTGTGGTAAATGTGACACTTGTGTTTGAAATGGTATCATCTTGCAGGAAAGATTTGTGGTGTACTGTCATCCTAGAGTGGGATGGAGGGTGTTGTCCCATTCCCAAAGCTTCTATAAATTCTCAGAGCAGTATGTGAATGCCTCCGAGTCGAAGCACAGCTGATGTCAGTGCATTAACTCAACAGTCAGTCCCAGCTTGGCATTCCTGCTTTCATACTTTATGGGGGGTCCCACTTTTCACTCTGTAGTGATGACTATAAAATGGGCCTGGCATCAACAGCCAAATGCAGTAATCTCATCTTGCCTGTCTTAATCGAATTTGTCTTTTGTTCTCAAACAGCTTTTGGCTGCTCTTCTGCCAACCCGGTGTTCGGCCAGCAGTCTAGCAGTGGCAGTGGATTTGGACAGGTATTACCCTTTTGAAAGACCAGCTTATGGAATTCAAGAAATGTCCCGTTCTTCTAGACAAATCTTTAATTAATGTTTATCTCCCAGCAGCAGCCGTCATCTGGGAGTCTCTTTGGTTCAAGTTCAGCCAATACAGCAGTCTCATCTGGTGGTGGAGGATTTTTCAGTGGGCTGGGAGGCAAACCAAGCGAGGACGCTGCCAACAAGAATCCGTTCGGCACCACTTCCTCCACTGGAGCGTTTGGACAGTCTAGTCAGACAGGTAGGCTAACTCAGTCCTATGAAAATGTCTCCTGAGCCTGTGGTAAGATGCAATTAAAACTGCAGATTAATTAGAAAATTTGAACACTAGCTGCCGATTTATGTCAGATTCAGAAATATTTTCATTTTCATTCCAGACTTTGTTCTGAGTCAGTCGTAACTACTTTATCAAAGAACACACCAAATAAGCCCAGATCATTTTATTGTTGTGTAATTATATTTACCTGTCTGTATTCTAGGTGCCAACAGTCTCTTCGGTAATAGTGGTGCCAAGACCTTCAGCTTTGGACAGTCCGCCTTTGGGGAGCAGAAACCTACTGGGACCTTCAGCACTGGTGCTGGAAGTGTGGCATCCCAGGGCTTTGGCTCATTCTCTACACCATCAAAACCAGGTATAGCTTTCCTTGTAATGCATTTGTTCTTCACTCCTTGCTTTTTAGTCTCGATATATTTTCAGACGTTTTGAAAGTTGTACCTAGCTAGTTGTAATTCACAGGTAACGTTTGATAAGATTTATTACTGCTGACATTTTAAAACCAGACTCGTTTCTGTGTGCTGTTCCCCATTGCTTGGGAAAGAGAGTACTTTTGTTGAGTCAGCAGTTGTACATTTTTGAGTTATGTTAATTTGAATAGATATTATAGACATGAACACAGGGCTTGAAAGCAGATTTTAAAAAGTGTCAATATTTCATTTTGGATTTGCAGCTAAAATAAATATGTGCAAACTTTAAGACATATTTAGGAGTTCTTGTAAAAGTACAAACATTGACAATATGTTTGTACACACACTTCTGTCAGACACACACACAGTGGGCAACAGAGAGACAACAGTCAAGACAGTAAACCCAGATAAAAAACATAAGAACATTTTTAGTTGGCAGGCACTACACCACTTGTATACTTACATATATGGGTCATTTATCAAATCACCAGTTCAAAAGCATAAACATGTTTTACACATTTTTTTCACCTCCTTTGACCCGCTGTCTGTATTTTTTCTTGTGTTCTTAACAGCTCTTTATATATTTATTCAGGTAATATCAATCCACTTATTAAAGATAGGCTAAATCATTCAGTGGTCTTTCTAAACTACCGTAGATCAAGTGTCAGTTGGTGCTCTCCTCCTGGTGGTTGTATTTATGCATGCATACAAGAGAACAACAGAAAGGTTTAAAAGACAGTAGTGAGACCTACTATGATGTATGGTTTGGAGATGGTGGCAAAGGACAGAAGGCAGACCTGGAGGTAGCAGAGTTGAAGATGCTAAGATTTTGGTTGGGAGTGACTAGGAGGGACAGGATTAGAAATGTGTATATCAAAGGGACAGCTCAGGTTGAGCCAGTTATTGAGAAAGTCAGAGAGGAAAGACTGAGTTGGTTTGGACATGTGTAGTGAAGGGATGGTAGGTATACTGGACAAAGGATGTTGAATTTTTAAGCTGCCAGACGGGAGGAAAAGAGCCAGGAACCAGGAAAACCACGGAGAAGATTCATGGAATTGGTGAAGGAGGACATGCAGAGGGTTGAAGTGACAGAGGTGGATGCTGGGGATAGTATGAGATGGAGCAGCTGAAAGAAAAAGACATGTCTACATTATGTATATAATCAATTAATTGATTAAAATGTCTCTACACTTGTTTGTCACACCAGAATTACCCGTCGTTAAACTAAATAATGCATAACAATAATAATAATAATTTAATTTTGTAAAACAACAGTTACCCGTTTGTTCAAAGCCGCAGCCTGTCTTTTTCTATGATGGGAACTTGTAAACATGTGAGGTGGAAACCATGTAGATGACAAAAGTGCAAACCAATGCATGTCTGAAACTTTGATGTAGAAAGTCAGTCGCCGTATGTCGCTGTGTCAAAGGAAACTGACATAAAACCATGCAACTGAAGCCGTACGTAACCACACGATGCACGGCCATGTGGACAAGAGAAGAGAGCTACTAATTCTACGGCTGCAAACGTTGGGCGGGGGGAGTAAGCATGAAGCTGTGATTAGTTCTTTCACATTTCTTTCCAGGCCCTGGCTTAAGGGCTCTAGTTCAGTGATGTGATAGTTCAGTGATAGCTGGATGACTGTAATAGAAACTGTTTTAATACTTGGCAGCCAGTTCTTGACATTGCTCTCACCTTTATCATCTGAGCTCTCTTATCTCCTTGCCCCTGAGGACAGAATAGACTGTGAGGTTGTCAAAAGCTCCATTGTTCCCCGCAGAATATTACTAATGCAGTGCCAGTCTTCACCATTGCCCAGTCACAGTGTATGACCTCAAAGATCTGATGTTTATTTGAATCAATTCATATTTACTACACAAATGATGCGTTTAAGCTACAACCATTTATTTCAAATGAAATGACTGCAGGGGTACTTCCTCATCGGCTTCTTTTTTCATGGTAGTGTATCCAATCTCAGCTTCTGCATCTGACATCCCTCTGTCAGATACAGTGATCACTCAAAAGCAACTATATTTAGTAACTTTTCATACCTCTTTAACAACCGCCTCTTCACAAAGAGACCATTTTTTCCCACTGCTGAAAACACTGAGGTTTTGCTCTGCCATAGGAGGAAGATGCGTCTGTGACATCACATCTGTTCAGTAAAGGCAACAGCACCTGTGAATAAGCTTTTTGTATAAATAGAAATTTGTTATAGACAATTTTTCCTATAACAAATTAACTGACCCATCCCTATACCATCATGGATGCTTGCTTTTGCAGAGTGCTGATTTCAAAAGTCAGATGGTTTCTTATACACTTTAGCCTGGGTACATGATGTATAGGACTTTGAAATAGAAATTAAAATGTTCTCTTTCAAATCTGTCTCTCAATCACAGCTAACGACAAAGAGTCATTTAAACCACTGCTTAACTGCGTAAGTGACCTGGGGATAAGACTGAGGTGGCTGCTTTTGGTCGCCTTGAACAGCTCAGCGACTCTGCTCGCACTTTTGGCACTTCAGGGTTTTAACAGTCGACCTTTTTTCAGGAATTTGGATTTTATTTTTGACAGTGGTTTCAAATTCGACAGACAGATTAGCTCTGTGGTCAAAGCAAGTTTTTATCAACTCAGACAGTTGGCCAAAGTCAAGCCCTATCTCCCTCATAGGGACCTTGAGAGAGTTATCCATGCTTTTAATTCTAGTCAACCAACTATTGTAACTCCCTTTCTGCAGGGCTGGGTCACTCTGCTATCCAAAGTTTACTGTTAGTTCAAAATGCGGCTGCTTGACATCTTACAGAGACAAAAAGTGAGACCACATTACCCCAGTTATATCTTGTCTTCATTGCCTCCCTGTCCCTTTTTTTAGAATTGAATTTAAGATTTTATTCCTTATTTTTAAGTTTTTGTATGACCTTGCCCCCCTCATTTATCTGAGCTTTTAAGTATCCACACTTCACTTAGGGCACTAAGGTCTTCCAATCAGATGATTCTGGATGTTCCCAAGACAATGCCTTTTCGGTTGTAGGCCCTGTCCTATGGAACAGCCTACCCCAAAACATCAGATCTGTTTGTAATGCAGAGACCTTCAAGTCCTTACTCAAAACTCACCTGTTCTTCCTGGCTTTTAGCTCGAGCTGAGTACAGACATCTCAGTGCATTCCTATTTTTATTCTATTTTTATCATAGTGTACTTTATTTATCTATTGTCTCTTATTTTTTGTTTCCGCTGGCTGAACCTGTTGACAACTGCAGTTGTTTTAAATGTGCCATACAAATAAAGTTGAAGAATTTGATTGTTCAGACCATGGGATAGCTTTCCACTTCCTCTCAGTGCATCCTAAATTAAGCTCAGGCTCTAACAGGCAGCACTGCTTTCAGACCTCGTTTAGATATGGTTTAGTCTTTGCATTGTAGCTTTTTATCTCAAATTTGTGGATGAAGGAACAAAAATTGGAGACTGATCACAGCATTCAAAAGGGTTCCTCATGCAATGATTTCCACCCTAGAAACGTGTGTTTTCCATGCTGCGCTGCCTGAGGGTCTGAATCTGTTACAGTGTTAACACAAAGAGACGACCGCTCACTTTCACACCCGCTTTCAAATTTCGAAACACCGGCTAACCTAAACTTATACATGTCTTAGATATATAATGTAATTCCCTGTAAAAGTGGAACTCGTCATATTCTTTGCAGTCTTATTTTGAGAAACATTTCAAATGTTTAACACATTGGTGAACCCCACTACATTTTCTCTTAATCTATTGATATGTGTTGATTATTTTCTGGTTATTTCTTGGATTAGGACTAATTTATTATACATTTAAAAGTGCTTTTTATCATGTAAATCTCTTCTGAATAGAGCTGGGGTGCTATGGATAAAAACCAGTGCAGCAGGCGTAGTTAAATTCACCCTTAGAGGCCAGTTTTAAACCAGGAGAAACCCTGTCTCATTGTAGTTTGTCTGAAAACATCATGTAAATTTAAAAACAGAGAACTGATATGCAGATACTTTGCTGCTCATGGCCATGAGTAGTCATAGTAGTAGCAGCTATTCAAGCTGTACCTCAGAGCCTCTGGGATATTGGTACCACTCAGCACACTAATTCTCCATCACTGGCCATGCAGGGGGAATGTAATCTTGTTA
The DNA here is from genome assembly GCA_015052645.1 of Benitochromis conjunctus. NCBI lineage: Eukaryota > Metazoa > Chordata > Actinopteri > Cichliformes > Cichlidae > Benitochromis > Benitochromis conjunctus. The sequence goes on from VOQK01033931.1 coordinate 13,790, forward strand.
CATTAGCTCAATCAATTATTTACTGGGGCATGCTGCTAGCCAGGCTGTAATTTCAGTACACTCTTTCTCTCCTGCCAATCAGAGGCTTTGAATTGGTGTGAAGTACTCATCGTGCCACAGTTTACTGCTCCACAGGCTGTGCACAACAATACTGTAAATGGCCACACTTGTACTCAGGTAGCTTCTGATGAGATACAATAGGAGGATATGCAAATGATTTATTTGAAACATAGCTAAAATACTTTTTCTGTCTTTGCTTGGGAATTTATTTTCCTTTTGGAAGTGCCTGCACTAAATTCAATGTATACGAGTCCAAGAAGGACTCTTTTGTTTACAGTAGTTTTTAAAGGGAAAACACATCTACATGGATGTAATGCCTGATGCAAATAAGCCACTTGGCATAAAATGTTATAAAAGCTACAGAAATCACTTCATGACTCACATTTCTTTTGTATTTTTTGTGTAGAAAGAATGCTGGAAACCAAGCAAATTCCTCCTCTGTTATCCTATTTCCTTCTTACAGGTGGCTTTGGCAGTGCTCCGGTGTTTGGGAGTCCTCCTTCTTTTGGGGGTTCCCCAGCATTTGGTGCTGGAGCATCTTTTGGCTCGAGCCCTTCATTCAACAACCCCATTGGTCCCTCGGCTGGCAAAGTGTTCGGAGAAGGCACAGCGGCTGCCAACATGGGAGGATTTGGGTAAGCAACACTAAATCTTCTTTGAAAGATTTGATATGAGGAAAAAAATCTATGTTACGTAGTTAAAGACAACTTTATAGCAACCTCAAGGTTTAGCCACTTTGATTCAGAGGTCTTTCTTTTTCTTCTCTTTTCTTTTTTCTTATAAAATTAAAAGTAACTGGTTGAAAGTTGTGCCACACAAGAGGCACACTGAATGCTAGGGCTGGTTCTATCAGAACCAGTCATAACTTTGTTTACAGAACCTCTATATACATCTAGTTTGTCTCTCATCTATTTTCTGGGCCTGCTGTGATATTCAAGGTGTAAAGCAGCAAATATACTGCCAGGCCAAAAAAAAAAAAAGTTGCCACAAAAAAAAAAACAAAAAAAATCCAGGTCACACACTCGAATATATCGTTGTACCGCCTTTAGCTTTGATTACGGCACGCATTTGCTGTGGCATTGTTTCGATAAGCTTCTGCAATGTCACAAGATTTATTTCCATCCAGTGTTGCATTAATTTTTCACCAAGAACTTACATTGATGATGGTAGAGTCTGACCGCTGCGCAAAGCCATCTCCAGCACATCCCAAAGATTCTCAATGGTGTTAAGGTCTGGACTCTGTGGTGGCCAATCCATGTGTGATTGTTTTTCCAGCCACATTTCTTTCTCGAAGACGACGGGTCCCCGCTATCCTTCCACTTTTTAATAATGCGTTGGACAGTTCTTAACCCAATTTGAGTAGTTTCTGCAATCTCCTTAGATGTTTCCTCTGCTTGATGCACGCCAATGATTTGACCCTTCTCAAACATACTAACATCTTTTCCACGACCACGAGATGTGTCTTTCCACATGGTTGTTTATGACATGAGAAGCAACTCATGGCACCAGTTGGGGTTAAATAACTTGTTGCCAGCTGAAAGATAATCGCCCATGCAGTAACTGTCCAATAGGAGGCTCGTACCTAT
>VOQK01033934.1:0-11208 GCA_015052645.1 Benitochromis conjunctus
CTTGTCACGTGTGTGTGAATTGTGTGCTTATGTGCTGAGGTGTTTTTTTTACTGTACTCAGACTGGGCATGTAGGTGCCCAGTCTGAATAGAGTCTTTTTTTTTCTCCTCCTGATCCTGATGTGTGTACTTCACTGTTTCCAATACTACCTATTCTGACCTGTCTCCCCGATGTCATGTTTGTAAAATGTATGTCTGGTCGGAGAGGTCCCATTTCACTATGGGAAACTGTATGTGACAAATAAAGGTTCTATCTATCTATCCATCTATCTATCTATCTAATATAAGACTTAGGGGTCGAGTTTGGGGTCTGTTAAACAATGTTGACAAGTTGAATATCAAAGCATATATATAGTCAACAACTACCCTGGTGTTAGCCACAGCTAAATGTTTTCTGTGTCATCGCATCAGAATCTTGTCTGTCTACATCTGCCGAAAGTTAAATAACTAAACAAATTCTGATGCAGAGAAGCGGAACAGAGAGAAAGAGAAAAAAAAACATGTCTCACTGTTTTTACCTCTGTCAAGGATGAAGCAAGGATGACAGACATCGTTTTGTTAACTGCAAATATGTGTGCAGTTGCGCACACATACACACGCAAGCATTTCTATAAATAAGATACCAGCAAATGACTGAGGGGGACACTTGCACGAATGTGTAAAAGCATTTTTTCAAGAACACTGACCTGATGAGCGGCTTGCAACGTGCTTTCAATGGCAACCTGAAATCTTTCCAGGACTTCAGAAAAATTGTAATGAGTGTTGTTCAAAGACTGTGCAGTTTCTCTCATCAGGTCCAAGATGGGGATGTGAAGGCTTTGTATCATCACTGAAAAGAAGAAAACAAAATGGCTTGACCCACAAGTTTTGAAAAAAATAAAAACAGCAGCAATACAGCATATTAGTAAAAGTGGCAGCCATATCAGGAAATGATTATCTCTTACTTTACATGTGCTGCATTAGTCATAATTGTTGTGGCTACAGAACAAGGAACTAAAAGTAAACGTGACACTATATGTTCTTCATTAACATTCTCACCATTTCCTGCTTGGATGTTCTTCACTAAAGTTCGAACCACTTCTTCAAGCTGCGGGATAACAGATGTTAAATTGTCCCATAACTCTGTTCCTTCAAGGGTGGACAACAGGGTTCCCAGCATCTGCTCAAGCCTGTAAAAAACATATTAGGTATGATTTAGGGTAAGCACAGAACAGAGCGGCAGTCTTTGTGGAGCTAGTTACAATTGTTGTCAAATTATCATGGGCATGAATATCATGGTAATTTGGGTCTTTTAATTATTTCTTTGACCCATTCCTTTTCCAGGGTGGAATAAATGTATAACGTATATCTTTAATAACCTTAAAAACCACAAATTGGGTGCACAAGTTCAAATTTCTTTTTGAACTTGTGCACCACGTGTCTCCACTTTGCCAAGGTTTGGCAAACAACCCAAACTGTCAACCTGAGATGAGAGGAAATTAGTTAGGATGTCGACGAACAATCTGGAAACCCCCAAGACTTAAGGCTGCCATGAACTGGAAACTGCAGGAACACCAGCGTCACTGTCCACAGTGAAGTCAGATTTATATTGCTATGGACTGAAACATCATGAAATGTGCTGCTGCCCGGTAGGATCATGATGTGGGGCTGTTTTGCTGCCAGCAGTACTGACACATTAAACAAAGTAGATGGAATAATGAAGAAGGGAGCCTTTAAATTCCAAAAGTAGAATAATGCCAAACAGAAAAATGGCCCCAAACTGCCATGAAATTTATGCCCATATAAACTTTTTTTTCCAACTGTAAAAAAAAATTACTTCACACACATATCAAGTGTTCAATTTAATATCAAACCGGTAATTAAACATACTTGTTCCATGTGTCTTGGTCTGCGTTCCCAGTTAATATGGTCTCCAGGACTGGAACAAGTTGAGTAAAAGCCTCCAGAGACGGAGCAGTCATATGTGAGCCAGTGCCTTCCGCAACCAGTGGCCAAAGCATGCTCACAAGTTTGCCCAACTGATAATAAAAAGTGTCAACAATAAGCGTGCAGTTTGAAATGAGAGGCCTAACAGTCCCATTAGATGAACACTGAGATTTTATTACTAATTAAATGTCATTTTCAAATTGAACACCTTTCAAATGTTATATTTTCAATATTCAAATGTACATTAAACTAATTTTACCAGACATATAATAAAATTTCAATAAAATACTTGTTCATTTACAAATGTTCAAAAGTGCAGAAATTTCACCTGCTGTACAGTTTGTTGTGCATTGTCTGCTGATGCATTCTCAAAGCCTGCCCAGAAACTCATGTTACCTGAAACCATAAAAAAAATAGTGCTCAGAAATCAGGCCTCATTTTAGGTATCTAACATACTAATATGTTAGATACTAATAGTAATCAACCATGTGGAACTGCAAGCAGAATGACCAAGTCTTATAACAGACATCAGAAGCATTGTGGTACTTTGATCTGCTTTCGTTCTTAGTCTGTTTGGCACGAATGCCTGAATGATGAAGTGCACAATACGACCTCCACTCAATCAGATTTCATCAGAATTTAACATGCAGTCCACCTACAGTGGTAGCGAGAAGCTGACTTGCCTTGGCCAGACTCCAAGATAACCTGAGTGATGTTAATGAGGGCAGAAATGTAGGGCTGGACTGTGGAGTTCTCTGACAGGAGGCTCTGGAGTGTCTTCATTTCATTGAAAATTCTTAAGAAACAAAGAAAATCAACATTTCAGGTCTTAAGTCTTATCAAAAGTTCTTTGTGTTCTCTCATGATTGCATAAAATAGACCTGCATGCATGCCCTCTTTCTGTTTATTTCTTTCTTTCTTTGACAGAGCATTACTAAGGACTACAAGTACATGGACAAGCTCTAATATCTAAAATAAACGTTTTATTTGAAAAAAATAAAAATAAAAGAGAACTTTTGGACGAGATGTAAACTCCAACTAGACCTATAAATTTTCCTCAGAAAAATTAAACATCAGAATTGTTACATTTCACAGAGAAAATAGACTAAAATAACAGTTGCAGCTAAAACAAAATCTATTAAGAACCTTAATTTGAAGCAACTTGTAATTCTGGATGCTGGCAGGGCAAAGATATACTTACTGTACTTATGTATTTTTACACTAAATCAAAAGCATGCATTTAATTAATCTAATGCTTTATTACTTTTAATAGGTCACTGCATACATTAATTTTGTGTGCCATGATTATAAAGCAATTCCATATTCTTAAAGCTATTTTAAAATTATTGATATTAGTTAAAGAGTACTCATTTGAGCCCTTTATATTACAAAATTATGGCGATTGTGTACAGTAAAGTAGCAACAAAAAAGCAGCATTACTCACATCTGATTTAAGTTGTCTTGTCCATTGGCTTCAGAGACGCTCTCAAAATATGTAGTCACAAATTTGAGTGCGCCGAGCATGTATTCTGCAACCATTTCTGGTACAGTTTGTTGGATGATTCTCTCGACGTTCTCCAGGATGACGCTGGAGATGGTTTTAGCTGAAGCGAAGCTCATGTTCGGATGGACAATGAGATTTACTGACTCTTGCACAATTTCCAGAATCTCCTGCTGTGACAGTGGGATGGCAGTAATGTTTGGGATCTGTATAGCATTTTGCACCACTTCTACAATGGCAGCTACGAAGCTCTCATCCTGTAGACCTTGTTGCTCTGCCACCATTACAGCTTTGCTCAGGGACTCTGTGATATTGTTCATTATGGAAAGGTAGGCCAGCTGATCATCACTGAGAAAATTATCCACTGTCTGCAGGACGTGAATGAGGTCTGTGACAGGGGTGGCCATGGTGGAGTTTTCCCATTGGAGCATACTGCTAAGGAGCAACGTGACATTGGGCTCTGTCATCCACTTCTCAATGAGTCCAAGGCACTGCTTAATTTGGTGCTCAGTGGAATGCAGAATGGTTGCATTGAAGTGCGGTTCAGAGTCTTCAGTGTTACTCCATGACTCAAGGTTGACCTTTATTAAGTCCAACAGATGCTGAAGAATCTCAATTGCTGTCTGGCCAATTTCACTCACAACGGTGGCATCTATTGGGCCCTGGAGGCTGTTTATTAGGAACTGGACCTTGTCACTAACAAACAAAGAGAAATTTGCCTGTGCCAGCTGTAATGCCACTTGCATTTGTGTGATGGAAAAGAAGGGATGAAGAAGCTCTGCGGCTGCACTATCGCTGGTGATGTTTTCCAGCCGTTTCAAGTACCATTCTACAAGCCTCAGATATACTTTCTGGACTTGCACAGGGTCTGTCATTTGGGAGGCGTTCACTGGCTGCATGTTGGCAATCAACTGTATCAGACCTTCTACCACTTGTATTTCATTCATGATCTCAGGAGTGTTGAGGTGGCTCTGGTCTAGGCTCATCTTGATATTAGTTAGGGTGAGATTCAAGCTGTCTACAAGAACGATGTTAGGACTGGAGCTGAAGTCAACTTGGGTGAAGTCATTGATAGTCTGATTGACAATTACAGGGATGAGGGAGAGGATGTCTGTGTTGTTATGGAGAGAAGGTACCTGTGTCAGAAAGCTGCTGAACATATCTATGAGTCCCGTAACACACTTTGTTGTTACCATCATGTCATTCTGGGGTTCAAAACAGCTCTCAACATTTGCAATCCCGATTATATTTGACATGAGTTCATTTATGTTGGCAGCTCCAGCTAGCGCAGCAATCGCATTGAGGTCCTCAATGGTTAGGTTTGTCTGTGCCAGGGCATTCTGGACATCGGACACAGTAACATTTGGTGTTTTCATGACCAATTTGATGAAATTGAGGGTCTGCTTGAATGTTTCCAGAGAGGCAGTATCATTTGGTGACAGGAGCAATGAGAAAACCAAGGAAGCAGTGTTTTCGTATTCTTTATCCCCCAAACCGAATGGAGCTCTTTTGATGGTGACAGTATCATTGGCTGTGAGCATCATGTCTAATATCTGATCCAGAAATTCAAAGATTTCTGAAATTCCAGCCAGACAGTCCTCGCCTGCTGCACATTTCGTTATGTGACTCTGCAAAGCCTTGAAATCCTGAAGAAACTGAGCAGCGTCACTTTGGATTTCCTTTGGCAGGAATGCTACAAACCTCTGGATAACAATGTTCTGGGCAGCATCTGGCCCAGCCTGAGTGAGGTTCTGAAGGGTCTCAGGTGTGAGGAGGTTGAGAAAGTCCATGGAAAGCAAGCGGAGGTCAGTGACTTGAGCCGTGCTGTACTGGCCACTTGGCAACATGACATTTTCAATTTTTCGTAGCTTATAGAGGGAAACCACAAACTCTTGAATCTGACGGATGTACCCAAGAATGATGTCAGTTGGATCACCATTTGGAGAGTCCATCACTGTCTTGAGCAGCTCCACAGCACTGATGATGGCTTCTACAAAACCCACTGAGGTCTGGTTGGTGAAAGGCTCAATTGCTTTTATGAGACTGTCCACTTCATCAGGATAGAAGTAATTAGAATAGGTAAGCAGAGTGTGTCCTATGATGTTTGGGAGAGACAATGTGAGGTTACCCTCCAAAGAGAGGAACTCCATTATCAGCTCTTCCAGTTCCGGCAATGTTGGGCCTGTCTCATTGAAGGTAAAAATATGCTGGTTTAACCTGCCAAACTTTGAGGCTACAGCAAGGATTGTGGAGGCATTAAGGGGAGACTCTTGGTTGAGCAGAGAAACAAGTGATGACAAACCTGTGGACTCTAACAGGGCATGAATGTTTGGAGTCATGACAGCTGGGTTAGTGATGTTTTGATCGGAAAGCTGGGAGATTGTACTGAGAAATTCATCCAGGTTATGCATCAGATTAATCAGGTAATCAGAGAGGGCATCATCGCCTTTGATTTCCTGTTTCAAGTATGCGGCTGTCTCATTTTTATAGATTTCACCATACACATGTTGCAGCAGCTTCACAGATCCTTTGAGCCAGCTACAGAGAAATAGAAGAGTAAAACAGAACATGTCCACTTTATAAAGTCCTGAAAGCAATGGACATTAAAAACAACAGAGAGAATTGAGTGTTTTTATTTAACTGTAATATCATGTCAACTCAATAATAATTTAGTAGCTGAGCATCTGCTTTCCAGCAACTTAGAAGCTCATGAATTTGCATGCTAAATCTTAATTGTTTAATTCATATAAATGTGAAACTTAGAGAATAAGAATCTAGGGTTTTCAGTGGGCTTATGTGCTGTAGAAGTTTTGTTGTCACTACAAAAAAGATGGTAATCAAACTAACATGTTGGCAACCATGTTATTATAGCAAACATCCAGAAAAGATTTTTGGAGGCCACCAGTTACAAAAAGGCAGTGTTGCAACAATTCCTGTTGGCTTGTTAAATAGGCAGCTCACTGTAGCTACTTATTTAACAAACAGAACAGAACAGCGTCAATCTCCTCATCTACACTTATTATTATGTTTTTAAAAAACAGAAGAGATACTTCAATTCTAAATCATAAAAAAAATCCATGTATATTTCAGTTAAAACTAAAAATCTTTGTCACTTACTTCACAAGGGCATCACTTGGTGACATCAGAGCCTGAGTCATTGCTTGAACAAAGTCTGGCCAGTCGAAACCAGTGTCACAATGAAGGGTTAAGTTCATGTTCAAAGAACCTACAAAACAACATATGCTAGGAATTAATTGCATTGACTGGAAAAAACCGGATTAACAGGCTTGGGACATGTATACTAAATAAACATATTTCAAAACGGAGCTACTTTGATTTGTGGAATTGTAATAAAAACAACTTTAGTCATTTCTTTTCTTTATTACAGTTTAGTAGTCCCACACTGTTGTGGCATACAAAAAAGATTTATATATTTAGATTTGTGGTTGTATATACGTTAGCTTTCAGAGAAAAGAAGAGAAGAGAAGAGAAGAGAAGAGAAGAGAAGAGAAGAGAAGAGAAGAGAAGAGAAGAGAAGAGAAGCTGAACTCACAGTTTGCTGGCTGAGTGGTGACATCAGGGCGGTAGTTCAAAATCCAGTAAGCCATGTGGAAGTAGTCCTTTACCGTGGGCCACAGATCACTATTCTCAATTCTTTCACCAAGACTGATCGTAAACCACACAAGACTGCAAGCAAAAAAAAAAAAAGCACAACATGTCTGAGTCAGTAAAATAATAACACACACCTTGTAAAGCATTGTGCACATTATCTGAAATCTGTTTTCTTCCTTTAAATTAAGTGAAGTGGGAAATCTGCATTGTCTTATCAAACTTAAATCTAGTTACCAAATAAAGTATGTTAAACATGTTTCTTATGTCTTATGTAAGTAGAAAATGAACACTTTGACAAGACCTTTGTTCAAGAGATCCAGAAACAAACTGGGTGTTGTTGTCAGGTATCCAGTTCATCCAGTATTCTTCACCCAGCTCTTCGCTCACTTTGGTCAAAAGCGCCGCAAACTCCAAGCTCTCCTCATTCAGCTCGTGCCACTCAGACAGAATCATGGGAAGTGTTACGTTGAAATCTGCTTTGCCTGTCAAGATGGAGTACAGATCTTGTCCCTGGTGATTAGAATATAAACGATATAAGACACAAAAAATAGTTTCTTTAAACAGTAAAAGCAAAATAAATCAATAAATCCTTAAAGAAACATATTTATGCATTATTTATATTTATATATAATTAATATATTTAATTTACAGGAAACTAAGTAGAGATGGATTAGGACTTCCTTGTGAAGAATCTGCTGCTTTTAACTTGGTAGATATTTATTATAATATATTTTTAAAAATATGCCATAATATAGAATAGAATCTTTTTTCTTTCTTTTTTTTTTTACCAGAAGTTGGACACATAAAAGTCATTTTACCTTTTGAATCAAGTCCTCCCAGTCCATCAGTAAAGCTTGTTGCACACTCCCGTTGTTGGGGCAAATCAGTGCTGTCCATACTTCAGTTTTTATGCTATTGGTGGATAGCAGCCAGTCCAAGGAAGCCAGATATTCCTCACATTTTACACCCTCAGTTGACGTCACCTGGTAAAACAGAACAACACATCATCTGACAAGCCTTTGTTAGCTTTCTCATTAATCCGTGTCATCAAAAACATCAAAAATGTCCTCCCTGAACGCCACTGTTGTATAGCCAGTGTTCATTAACAGTCAGACACCGAATAGGTTTCTGACAAAGCCTCAGTTACCTCTGGAAGAGTTAATTTACTGACAGTGTGTATTATAATCATTAATTATACTGTCAACCTATTGTCAAACGTGTCTACTTGCCCACACCAAAGCAATGGTGGCTAAGCACTGTTGTTAAGACCCGGCTCAAAAGCCGCAACATAAATATGGACACCAACGCCAGAATTTCACTCAGAAGAGGTTTGTATTTTAAATTACATAGTAAGTTAGCTAAAGTAGTTGGTACCAGTAAGACAAAGACTGGTGTGCCTTCCCAAAAGCCTGCCTCGGGTATGCCTTTATCCACACCTCACCAGGTGTGGTCAGTTAGCAACAGCTGAACACTCTTGCACTGCCACTGCAAAGAGATTAGGGAATGCAGAGGGGCGTAACAACTATGAAAGATCAGGTATTCAAATTTTGACCCGAGCCATGTATTCATCTATACTTTCCAGGAATTGCCATTGGTGTGGCAAGGATAATCGTAAGTTATGTGAGAAGATCTTTCACTTTGGAAACATATGAGCGTTTATTAACATTATAAACTATAGAGATTATAGTCTGGTTCTATTGTTCTTTCCAATTCTTAAAACTACCTTGAACTGTTTTACAATTAATAATGGATACCAGGCCTAGAGTTGCCAGATTTACTGCTGCAGAAGCCTTGAGGCAGATACTTAATGTATAAAGTGACAATGAAAAGCTCAACTGACAGATGAGTCAGCATTAAACTGCGGAGATCATATGTGCAAGATGGCTGATTTTGACACAGAATCTGTCTACATGGTAAAAGTCAAGATCAGTTAACATAAATCCAAAATACAGTACCTTCATGACTAATTCTGTCACACTGTTGATGACGCGGTCAATCAAAGCACTTGTCTCAGACTGGTTTGTCAGCAACGTATGATAAGTCATTTGGAGTTCATTCGCATCTTCAAGTACATTTTCTAGAATGTCTGCAAAAACACAAAGGAAACAAAGGCATACTGACTGACTTCGTAAGAAAATTAGATTTTGGTAAGGCTATAAAATCAATACATTTTCCTACTTAAGACACTTTGTTACGTTACAAATGACACACATATCTCTCCAGCACAAGTGTTGTTTTGTCCAGTGTGTGTGTCTGTGTGTGTCTACTTTTCCCACAGACTAACTCTACATGAGTTTAACTCAAATGGTGCAACATTTTATCTTTCATCAGTCCCAGGAGAAAGGGTGTGAACCTGTTCTATTCATGTCTTCGGTATGTATTATGTGATGTAACCAATGATAAAGCAAAATGTCTGCTGAGTGCATAAACTTTTCTTTTTCTCAAATGTTTCTCTCTTTTTACACCTGACATTCTTACATTTCATTGTTTCCTATTGAAGGTATAAGAAACACCAATAGAGATTAGAAAGCCATTTTAATAGTGCTGGAAATTAAAGTGAAACATTCACAGCAATGTTAAGCTTTCAGTAAATGCTCCCACAGGTGACGCGTGATAATGAGCGCAATGTTTATTGTCATACCTTCTAGAGTCTCCATGGTCGCTGACGCTAGCTTCATGGACTGATAACCAGTTATGAGGATGCCCTGGACAACCATGTTCACCTCAGGCACATTTTGTACAAGCTCCAAGGCTCCCTGACCAATGTTCAGAAACCTAACAAAGCAAACAATAAGACTCAGAATAAAGCACAAACTACAAACATCACAATTACAAGAATCACGGGAGAACTAGCAGAACAAATAAGTAATACATAGGTTTTATCAACTCCATAGCAAAAGGTAAGAAGAACAAAGAGGTAGGAGATATCGTAACAGTTTACAGCATAAGTATAAGATTTTAAACAAGGAAGATAAAATAGTCCAGAGAACTACAGAACAAGTTACATGACAACTGTCTGCATCATGTTTGGTTATACAGTAATGTCTACATCTCCAATTTACAGTATACCATTAAAGTTACATGATACAGTATTAATATCATACAATTTATATTTTTGAATATATAACATTAAAAGGTTATGTTAACTTCAGTAGATTTTCTACCAGTATTCGTAGTATTTGGATCAGAGAAAACACTGTACTCACATCTCTTCTTCTGTGTTTTGTGATTGTGTATCTGTACTGCGCCTGGTCCTTGTGATGTTGGAGGTTTCAGGTCCTCCTGAAGAGAAATCTCCAGTCAGACTGTAGACCAGTCCTCTGGCAAAGACCACATCATGTTTAGCAACGTCCTTAATCCAGGCCAGGAAAACCTGGGAATGAAACATAAAAAAAAAATCTCATCAAAACATAAATATTCTTAAGGTATTCCTGAATACCCTTAAGGTTTCTTTCTTAAGGTTTCTAATGTCATCAACTAATTATTTGGTGTGCTGTTAATCTTAAGTGGCATTGAGGAAGCAAGTTAGAAGCATATGTAAGAACAAAAAAACAATCGAAACAATGGAAAAGGAATTAAAATAAAATGCTATTTCTTATATATGTGATTCACTCTGTTGATGCTAAAAACATAAGCCTACCTGTTTTGCCACTTTTTCTGTGCTGATCGCGCCTAGAACCTGGTCCACAATTCCTGAGCTGCACACTGTTGCCGACCAGAAGATGTTGCTGCTGTTATCACACAGATAAGAACGTACAATATCTTTGTCCAACATCAAGCCGAAAGCCTAAAATAGAAAAGACAGTTGCAATGGTTATGGAGACATGATAGTGTTAACCAAAAAAGTAAATATACCGTATATCTTCCAATAGTAGCCCCGGCGTTTATTCAAAAAATTATTCGGCCGGCCCGGCATTTAAAAGAGACCGGCGGTTGTTGGAGACCAGCTCTTATTCCCTTCTCAGATGGAATGGACATTTTGACTTTCTTCCTTCCTCGATAGCATCTGATGACAAAGCATTTTTGACACGAAAAAGTATTTGCCGTATGATTTACTGCAGGAGGGCGGTAGCCCAGATGGTACGAAAAGAGTAGTAGCATACGGAAAAGGCGGTGGGTCATTGGAGACTGGCGTTTACAGACCGGCGCTTAAAGGAGACCGGCTACTAT
>VOQK01033936.1:0-21919 GCA_015052645.1 Benitochromis conjunctus
TGTGACGAGATCCTGAGGCCCATTGTTGTGCCATTCATCCACGACCATCACCTCATGTTGCAGCATGATAACGCACGGCCCCATATTGCACAGATCTGTACACAATTCCTGGATGCAGAAAACATCCCAGTTCTTGCATGGCCAGCATACTCACCAGACATGTCACCCATTGAGCATGTTTGGGATGCTCTGGACCGGCGTATACGACAGCGTGTTCCAGTTCCTGCCACTATTCAGCAACTTCGCACAGCTATTGAAGAGGAGTGGACCAACATTCCACAGGCCACAATCAACAACCTGATCAACTCTATGCGACGGAGATGTGTTGCCCTGCATGAGGCAAATGGTGGCCACACCAGATACTGACTGAAGTGCTCACCAACACACATGTAGACAGATTTGAGGGCAATATTTGAGAGTCATGGGTCTTTTGTGTATGTACTGACATTTTCAGATCTTTACGTTCAGCCCATGGAAATTGGGAGCGAAAACAAAAGTGTTGCATTTATATTTTTGTTCAGTGTACAAACACCACACCTACCCAAGCAGACCCATCTTCTGATGGCTGCTTTCAACAGAATAGCGTGCTGTCTCAAGGCTCAAACCATCTCAAACTGTTTTCTTAGACTTGTAAAGAAATTCCCTGACCTCCAGTGACCTCCTTACTCACTAGATCTCAATCCAATGCTGCTTCTTTGGAATGTTATGGAATTCTCATCACAAATGTGCAGCCAAAAAATCTACAGCACGTGTATGATGGCTTTATGTCAATATGGGCCAAAGTCTCAAGGGAATGTTTCCAGCACCTTGTTGAATCTATACTGTGAATAATTAAGGCAGTTCTCAAGGTAAACTCAACAAACCAGGTAGTAACAAGGTGTAACTAACAAAGTGTCCAGTGAGTGTAGTTGCTCTGTTGTAGGATTGATATGAATACATATCCAGGAATAAAGTTGCATCTATAAGAATCCTTATTTATTTAAGTGTTTTAATCTTTAAAAAAAAAATCTGAAATGTTTATTATCTGAGGTCTGAGGGATCATCCAAGAATACTGATGCTATTTTCTGGTAAACTCAGTAGATGGTGATTTTGTATCTAAAATTAGACTATACCTGTTTGGGAACAGGTTAGTCTACAGCCTAAGTTACCTGTGCGAAGAAGTTTGTAATACTGAGAAAGCAGGGTTAACCCTAATCACACCTGGATAAGCCCAAATCCTGCTTCATCGTAGTGCAGGTTTCTGAAGAGGGCTGTACAATCAAATCAGTTGAACTGAAATAGTTTTTGGAGGAATTATTAAAAAAAATAAAAAATAATCTTTTTGTGCAAGTCTCCAGTTTCTGATGGAAGTTGTTACTTTTTCCATCTGGTACTTTGATTACTCAGTGGGTTTCACAGTTTGTGTGTCATCATTTAGTCAGATCGTTTTGTCTGCAGTTAATATCAGACCACATTATACGAGGAATCAATGCAGAAATCCAGGTTTCTTCTAAAGGCTTCACAAACTTATTCAGCTGCAGGTGTACATAATCTGATGTTATCCTCTTCTTTTTTATACAGAGTCTTTTGTTTGATTGAAAATGAATTATGAGAGGAGAAAGGAAAAACTAATTGGACTTCCTTTCTCTTGCTGCTTTTAACATAAGCTCGGGCATCAGGGACCTTGAAGCTCTGATCAAAATGCCAAAGGCGGTATTGTTGGGAAGACAAAAGAAATCAGTAAGTGTGGCAACCACGGTGGTGGAAGTGGTGTGCAGGGGATCTGACAAACCTGTGTTTACTACAAAAAAATGGCACCGAAGAAATAACACCTTTTTGTAAGCCTTGGAGGAAGAAAATGAAGGAAGCAACAATAGTAGTTGTGTTTTTATTCGCAGGCAGCTGGATTACAAGTTGATTTCCAGCAAGAGGGCTCATGAAATATGAAAAGATTTCCCTGGTAGTTTCTGTGGCTGTTATTGAGTATGGAGTCTAAAAATGAAAACTGCTAAATTTTCTCAATGGAGGGAGCATCAAGAGGATCCTCGCAGCCAAGGTAACGGCTCCCCACAATGGATTTGTTATATATGGACTTCTTTTTCTTTATCAAAGGAGTTGTAAAATGTTTCACGGTTTGGAGATACATCTGGCGTTGGTTCAGCTGGATAGGACTGGAGAAGAAAATGTCTAAACAATGGCAGATGCAGCCTTTATTGCAACAAGGCAATGAGCCTCTGCCAGGGATAGGTAGGTGTGTTTTGTAACCTTAGACACATCAAGGTTATCTCTCAAATGCTGCTGACTTTACAGTGATTTGAACAAGGTGTCTTTTAGCAAAATGAACACAACGAGCACCAGATATGTCATTCATAAGCATATCCAAGTCTTTCAATGACTCAACGTTTCTTCTGTCGTTGGCGTCTTGATGCACCGGCTGCAGCAATATTCAATGTTGAAAGACTTTAAATGAGTGATACAGGTATTGTTTTATATTAGACGCATGGTGGTGGACTAAGTGACAAGTACTAGCATGAGAAGTTGTTTTTTTATTTTCATTCACCTTCTTTTCTTGTACTTCCACTCAGTATTCAGGGAAACGGCAATAAACCTACGAGCTGTATCTCTACAGGCCGCAGTTAGTATGTTAAAAGTCAAAGTTCATGACAGTACAATTAGAAAAAGACTGAACAAGTATGACTTGTTTAGAAGGTTTTGCCAGGAGGAAAAATTCACTCTAAAAAGAACATGCGATAGTTACATCTATACAAAACACAAGACACAGTGCAGATGTATGGCTATAATGCATAAAACCAAACATAGCACATCAGCACAAACACCTCATGCCAACAGTGCTGATTGGGGCTTGTTTTGCAGTCACAAGTCCCGGACAAGCTTTCAGTCACTGAGTCGACTATAAACTCCTCTGTTTACCAAAGTATTCTAGAGACAGTCGTGAGGATTTCTGTTGAATAGATAAAGCTTGGCTGAAATTAAATAATGCAGGAATATGATGCCGAGCACAGCAGCAAATCTCCAACAGAATGACTGAAAAGTAAAAGAATCAAGGTGTTGCAGCGGTCCAGTCAAATTCCAGACCTCAGCCTGATTGAAATGCTGAGGTGGGACCTCAAGAGAGATGTGCATGAACTGAAGCAATGATCTAAAGAAGAGTGGGCCAGAATTCTTCTACAGTGATGTGAGAGACAACAGTCATATAGAAAATGATTGCTTCAAGTTATTGCTGCTAAAGATGCTTCTACAAGCTACTGAATCATGAGGTGGACTTATCTGAATCTTTCCATCGTCATCTGCATCGCCTGTAAAACTCAGGTGCAGGTCGAGCTCTCGCAAACTACACAGCTCAGTGAAAACGCTGTAAAATATTCAAACTCCTCCTGGTGTAAGCTATGGGCTACTATATCAATACCAGAATGTTTTATTCTCTACCAAAATATCCAGCATCAGTCGAGCTCCAGGCTTGATGAATTCACACATACATATGAAAGCCGCAAAGCTCTTGTGAAAATAAAATATTCAAACCTCAAACTCTTCACAGTGTGAACTTGTGATGCTGGACTCTCAGTAGTTTTAGTACGGTCAAGCAGGTCAGTAAACAGTGAGTCAGTTTCATCCTGTTACTGAACGCAAAACAAGCACATTTATCACTCTTTAGAAATGTACAGAGATTCTCTTAATTTCATCTTTTCTGCTGGTATAACAGCTCCCATTGGAGAGTTTACTTCAAGAGGAACCAGCTTCTATAAAAGGATTCCATCTCCGGCAAACTCTTATATATATGTTCCCTCGCCTTAATCATCTTTATGCAGCCTAGTTTCACAGCATGTTTTTTCCCCTCGTCATCTCCCACCCCACACAGCGTGAGAACTGCCGCCTTAGCCGACAGTAGCAGACTGTGCGAGGCAGCTCCCAGGTGTAAACGCAGGGTCCCATTGAATGAGTCTGCCGCATGGCGTGCGGAAAAAGAATATGCTCAGCAAATCCCATCTCAGGATATATAGAGGAGGAGAGAAAAAAAAAGGCCCAATAAAACAACAACAACTGGGACACATCAGCGCTCTGCACGCTTGGATTGGTTTTAGAGCCAAAAGACCACTCTTTGACGTCAAAGTAAATTTACAGCGCAGATCATCTCGACGTGCATGATTGACGGCAGCCGCCGCTGTGACCGCTTTCCCCGCTTCGCGTGACCTGCGGGGTCACAATCTGAATCTGCAGGTTTAACCGGCTCCGTCAATCCAGTTATGTCAACGCCCGCCGCCTCCCTGCCTCGATGCTCCCGATGATATCCGAGCCACGGTGCTGTTTGCTATTTGTGTTGGATATCTGCCTGGATTTGAATGCATGCTCGCTGTCATGCTTTAGAAAAGGGAGAGCTCACGATGGCTCGCTGCGGCGGCCTGCCTTGTTGACTCGGGATCACGGACGCCTGAGGTTAGCAGTCTGCAGCAAAGTCGCTGTGGCGGAAGAGGACGCTGATTTCTCTTGAACTCTCGTGGAAATCACAGAGGAGCATTCACGCTGGGTTACTGTTTCAGATCTCATCAGTCGGGGCTGTTCTTTGCATTTCCAGGAGTTATTTACTCTCTTATTGAACCTCAGCTGCCTGCACCTGTCTCATCTGCTCAGTGACTTGTCAGAGCCCTCGCAGAACGAGTCACACAACTTGTTGCTTTCGATCAAAGGTGCCTGTTTGGGCACGCAGAAAGACTGCAAATGTTTAAACCCATCTACGGGTTGCATGTGTGGGTGGAGAGAGAGCGAGAGAGATGGAAAAACAAAAGTGGATGCATAGCATCCCAGTTTATTGAGGCTACTGTGGGTGTAGCAGCTGGTATCTCTGCTTCTCGTCTGATGATTTCTCTCTGTGCCTCGAGAAAGAAACAGAAGTCTCATAATGAAAATTTACTGCCGCATCTGACATGTCTCATTACGTCACTGACCGAATGATGCCCAGACGTTTGTGAGAGCAAGAATGAGCCTTCTCTGAGCGGCCAAATGGGCCTGAAAATCTTCAACCTGCCTTGCTTTAACGAACTCTTTAAGATGGCGAGTTTCAGCAAAAAACAGCGGCGGGTCGCAGCTGCAGAACTAGGCCGAATGTTTCACGGGTATCACAGATGCAGTCCAGATAAACCAAACTGCCGGGCTATGATTAGACATGGCGAGGAGTGAAAAGCAGAGGTCTGCGGTTGGTGTCACTCCAGAAAGGAGAGAAAAACACTTAGTGATGCCTCCCAATAATCCGTGGCGAATCGTCCGGTAGCCCCCAGCTGGTACGAGACATCGCCTGGCACGGCTTTGCATCGGCCTGGCAGGGCCAGGCGTGCTTCCAGACATCACGAGGTGACGGGCGCACAGCACCGATGCAGCTCTGTTTGCCCCTCGAGATGTGCCGTGACGTGGCAAGGCTGAGACAAGGAGGGCTATGTGCTGCTGCCCTGTCTCTGTGCTGCTCCGGAGGGATGTAAGAAGATGCAGGAGCAGAGGAGGACAGTCAGCACTGATGCTCTGGCTACATGCTGCATATTTTAAGAGTACCTATTAGGTTTTCTTTAGAATAGAATAGAATTCAACTTTATTGTCATTGCACATGTCACAAGTACAAGGCAACGAAATGCAGTTGCCTTGTCAAAGGCAACTTTTGTCAAATATGTGTTGCAGTGTTAGTTGTTCATGTTAAGGGATAATAATATCAGCAATAACTCTAGTGTCACTGCAAATGTAGAGCGAAATTGGGTGAATTTTTCTCAGCGCAAACATCTGCAAAATGATTCAACGTTTTTGGAAGACCAGAAGTTTAACGTTAGTCTGCTTTATGCATAAAGTCTCGAACGTACGTCTTATCATTGTGGCCCAATAGCTCAATCGTTGTCTCATCTGACCATTAAACTGCAGCGGCAGATTTTAATCGAGCTTGAAGGTTTCGATTTTGGAGAGGAAACTTCTTTCTTGGTCGACACCCTCTCAGTCCACGGCGATGGAAAAGTCACTTCGTCGTTAAAAGAGAGCTTTTCATTTCTACTGTTGCCACTGTTGGTTCAAAGGGGGTCATATGATTGTCGGGGATTTCTTTGTAGTGCAGTAGCGTCTTTACTGTACAACATAAAGCAACAGTTCTTGTGATTTGGTGGCATATAAATTAAATTCTATTGACTTAATCTTCACTGTGGACGGTGACACTGGTGTTCCAGAAGTTTCCGGTTCAGACTTGAGCTCTGGTGGTTCCTAAGAAACAACCTATCTAATTTTCTCTCATGTGTGGGTGACCGTTTGGGCTTTCTTCCACACCTCAGACAGTTCTCCTTCTTAGATCTTCACTGTTCCTTGAACTTTCTCATTTTTCTGAGTCTTGGTCAATCTAATGAGTGATGTGAGTAAGTCTGTGATGTCCACACTCAGGTACCAGAAAACCAAGACCCTCTCCATATATGCCCCACTCATCAAAGTGTCAGAATATCTGTTTTCTTTCTCCTGCAGTCAGTAATCATCTCCTTGATCTTGGCTGTACTGATCATGTTGCTAGTTTCTATAATGGAATTTAAATTTGCTCTCGTACTGATGTAATTGTTCAGGCGAATCACATAATTTGTATCAAATATGGATACATTTATTGTGGAATAGCAACTAGATATCAAATAAAATAGTTGAGCATGCTGTACATGTTACACCCTATAAAACACAGACTCAGTGACATCACCCATGACTGTTATAGCAGACATGGTCATCCAGTTCTGAACTTCCGACCTTATGGAATTTCATCAACACTAAGGAAACATATTTATTGTTTCTCTATAAGCAGCGAGCCAGCTAGCCCATGGCAGAGCCAAAATCCCAGCGCTGTCAGAGTTCACGGCTCCGATGAGACTTAGACTTCCCAGATATCAACCTTTAACTTTCCCAGCTGAACACATTAAACGTGCACGCGAGGTGTTATCTATCCAACTATGCGGCAACCTGCATACTTTTCAGTAAATGTAATCTGAACTTTGGATAAAGAAAAGCTCAGACTTCAGATTTGATTTTGTCATTTTGTTTTTAAGGGGATTTTGGAAATCTATTTTTATTGCTTCATAAATCAGAAAATATTGTCAACAGCCAGAAAAAGTACTGTATAAATCAGACAATGAAGTGTATATGAAAAAACTTGTCTGAAGCAATATATTATGAAATTCCCACGTATTTCTATAAGAAAATAGTATTTTGGGGTAGCATTTTTATATAATAGAAATCTCTGTGAATATTTCCCAGTTGAGTATTATAAGTCTTCTGAATTTCTGTGTATAAAATATGGAAATAAATTAATATTTATCTCAGTAACAGGTTCTAATTGTGTAGTAAATGTGCAGTACAATTAACACCTACATGTATATTTGGTATATTATTGCTACTATTATGAATTATGACAAAAATACAAATAACATGAACCTGTAATATATATAAAATGTGACTGTACAGTGGTGGATAAGGCCTTTTCCTGCATAGAAACATTTCCTGCACCACAGAGGGATACCTGTGGTCAAAAATATGGTCATCTCAGACTCATAGCTCATCATAAAAGCCCCGTCTACCCGTTCTAAGGAGCTTGGAAAGAAAAGCGACTGGACTTCTTTAAGTTTGTTGGAGACGTTTCACCTCTTACCTGAAAAGCATCTTCAGATCTAAGAGCAATTGGTGGAGAATCCCAGATTTTAAGCCCTATTGAGAGCGTCCCTAGGAGGGTTGTTGACCCACTATTGATCATCTGCCTAATCACATGAGCCAAGGTGTGAAGATGCGTGTGGGTCACTATCAGCCAAGGTTTCGGGTGAACCCGTTTTGAGACCTTGCCCCACCCTATCATCCGGTGGGTGTTGGACTACACCTGGGCTTGACTAAGAATCAGTGACATAATTTTCACGGACAGAATTTTTGGCGTAGGTAAGACGCAAAAGGCTCAAACTTTGGTGGTCTCTGCTTTTTATGTGGTTCCTTTGGCTTCATCAGGTGGTGGCCTGTAGCTCACACTGAGGTCAGCATCAGCTGAGTGTGAAGTGGCAAGAATGAAAATCAGCACCTACAAGTCAAAGGCCATGTTTCTCAGCTGGAAAAGGGTGGAGCGTCCACTCTGGGTCAGGCACAAATATCTGCCTCAAATAGGGCATCTGCAGTGATGTGGATGCTGTAACGCTCTTTTGTGGTGAAGAGAGAGCTGAGTGTAAAAGCAAAGCTGTCAACTTACTTGTCAATCTACGCCCCTGCACTCACCTCTGGTCATGAGCTCTGGGGTAGTGACTGAAAAAATGAGATCACGGGGACATGAACCAGGACATGCTAAGGAGATTATAACTGTCAACTGGTGTGGGAATCACTACCTCCCAGCTGAGCTGGAGGAAGTGTCCGTAGGGAGAGAGGTCTGGGCATCTCTGTTTAGACTGCTGCCCCCTTGACCAGTAGCAGAAAACAGATGACGGGATCTGGAAATGAGCAAAATGAGCGGAGTCGACCCACTTTAAACATGGCCAGAGTTTAAAGAGTTAGATAGATAAAGGTGTGTAAATGTGAGTGAAAAAGGTCAGGCTTCAAACTGCTCTGAATATATTTTTTCTGACTTATACGATCTTCCTCAGTGCAAACCAAACTCTGAAAGTCAAACTACAGTTTTCCTTTAGAACTTTCTAATGGCAGTATTTGCCATTTCAGTTGACCTTAGCATATTTCCCTCTCGTGTTCCTATATACAGGATAGGGAACTATATAGATACCGTTTAAAGCATATTATGACTATATGATTAAATCCACCATCATGGAATGCAGTAAACAGCTTATGAGCCCAATATTTACTGAGCTGAGACGTCCTGCTAAAATCTTTGTTGCTGCCAGTATCACTTCTGTCAGGCCTCATGTACCATTTACAGTTTGCTGGGTGGGTGCTGGTGCCTTAAAGAGACAGGAGCCAAAAAAGACTTGCTTCAGTCACGGGCAGAACCCGAAGACTTACAGCATGCTGTAGAGCTGGAAATGAGCACAGGAGGTCCCCTTAAGGCACCATGTCTCAATGATACACATCTATTATATTTGAGCTTCTCTTTTGCTGTTGTCATTTCCTTCCTCTCATCCGAAACATGTTACTTTTCTCTATAAACCTCTCCAGGTTTTTCTCGACTTCTGCAAATCACTAAGTTGCATTCACTTTGGTTTGATTGTATTGCATTGTTTTAGCGTTATTGTGTGAGCTTATTGTATGATATTTTTAGTTTCTCGCCAGCTTTTATTTTCTATTTTTCATTCAAATTTCCTGCACGACTCACCTTGGAGCATCATCATACCAACTTGTAATAAAACTCTTGTACTGACATGACAGTTCTGTAAAAAAAAAAGTAGAGAAATAAGCTTTGTATGGCTTGTATGAGTCTGGATTTAAACCAGAAGAGCATTTTTCATGTTTGCATGATTTATTATTATTATTATTACCATTTTGTAATAGTTTGTAGCAGCCAACTCCATGCTGCATTAGCCCCATAAGCTTACAAACACCTCTCCAATTAGCTTGGAAGGCAATACAGCAGGAAAATCAACACTTATTAGCGCTGCAGAATTAGCTGTGTAGCCGGTTTCCTTGTGGGAATTACTGAAGTTTGATGTAGCCTAAGCGAAACAGTCCCCTGCCTAAAATCGCCTGGAATGCTTCTTAAGTTGTCCGAATTAATGCCTTTTAACAGATTCATTTCTGTGAGTTTACTTAGATTAAAGAAGCGAGCATGCTACCTCTGAAATCCAGCCAGCTTTGTTTCTGCAGTGTGATAAACACAGACTTTTTCAGTCCACAGTGGAGGAGACCGAAAAAAAGAACCAGCATGAGGAGACCATTAGCTAAATCACTGTACACCATCTGACTAAAGAGACTGTTAAGGCTCCGTGCATCACATGGTCAATGCTGACCCAAATACAAAAAAGCTTTTATCAAGAGATGTAAACAGATGGAGAGCTGCCAGCGTGGATTTAAGGGTCTTTTGTTTTTTTTTAAGGGATTATGATTTGAAGGACTTTCACCATACTGTACTGGATAGATACAGTACATGTGCAAAACTCTTGAGCCAATTGGTGCAGCAATTTATTGAACCATGTGGAAACAGAGTTTGTACAATTCTAACGAGGTGGAAAGCATTTGGTACGGCCACCTTTATTCTTCAACAGCCTGAATTACACTTCACTTTAAAATAACTGAACTTAACCCTGTAACTCTTCAAGAGCTGCACAATGCTGTCACATAATACACGTAAAACAGTATCTTCTACCTGGGTGTTGTATCTTTGGTTGAGCATTTAACCAGCCTTGCTTTACCAGCATGTAATTAAAATAGGTGTTTTCTATCTACCTGTCAAATGGAGGACAGCTAATGAGTGCTCCAGCAATGATCGGTGGAGTCATTTGATAGATTGTGGATCAACAATTGCTAACATTTCTTTGCTTGTAGCTTGGTTGTAGTCAACAGTATGTTTTGATGTTTCCATCTGTAGCAAGAATAGCTTGTTTGCATATTTGGTAAAGCATTGTGTTTTTGGTGAAGATTGTTGAAGTAGCTCTTATTTTACAGTCACCAGTAGAGGTGGGCAGATTGATCCAAACGTTGATAGGATCGATACCAGTGCTGGTATTGGTATCATGTGGATACTATCACCATAGGGTTGATATTTCAATTTTATCCTCAAAGTTCAGTATGTAGCCCAGTCACTGTGTTAAATATATACACTACAGGTCAAAAGTTTGGACACACCTTCTCATTTAGTGGTTTTTCTTTATTTTCATGACTATTTACATCATGGGTGTCCAACTCCAGGCCTCAATGGCCGGTGTCCTGCAGGTTTTAGATGTGTCCTAGATCCAACACAGCTGATTTAAATAACTAAATTACCTCCTCAACATGTCTTGAAGTTCTTCTGAGGCCTGGTAATGAACTCATCATTTGATTCAGGTGTGTTGGGTGATGTCTAAAACCTGCAGGACACCAGCCCTTGACACCTGAAGTTGGACACCCCTGATTTACATTGTAGATTCTCACTGAAGGCATCAAAACTATGAATGAACACATATGGAAATATGTAGTAAACAAAGTGTTGATGCCTTCAGTGAGAATCTACAATGTAAATAGTCATGAAAATAAAGAAAAACCATTAAATGATAAGGTGTGTCCAAACTTTTGACTGGTAATGTGTATATGTGTTTTTAGAAATGAAAAAATATACCTTAAACGTGCACTATGAAAAATGTCGGAAACCTTTTCTTTTGACTGTCACCTCTATTTTATATTTAGTGTATAGCACATTTAAACAAAGTGACCCAAAGTGCTTTAGAGACAAGCGCATTTTCATTCCAGGTCTCCAAAAAATCCAGTTTCTAAATAAATGAAAGCTGAAAGGAAATTAAAGTTGATGATTAAATCATGCCACGATGCTCTATTGAGACAGACAATACTGACCCTGTATTTACTTGGTATCGGATTGATGCCAGTTTTGTAATATTGCACAGCAATAGTCATCAGACACACCCCATCAAACATGTCTGGGTTTGTGTCGTTGCTGTGAATGGAATTTAAATGCAAGGCCTCTCTATATTATTAATTTTGTACTGTTTCGTTTTGTGCTCCTATTGTATGACGTGGTCTTATGGTCTGTGGTATGATATGTGATATCAGCATATATCAGACCACATAGGTCTGTGATTGGTCACTCTATCATCTGTCATCCATTATTCCTGGTTGATCCACTTAGAAAAAAAACATGTCACTATAATGAAACTGGTTAAAAGTTCAATAAAATTGAATTTATTCGGCACAGATTGAGTACTTTTACTTTACTCACAGGCATGCTGAGGTCCATTTACCTGAGTAAACCATGTGATTGAGATACAGTGAGGTTTTTTTTTACCCAAACCACAGGTGTCATAATGAGCTGAAGCTATCAGCCCTTTCGGTGCCTCTGAAAATGTCTTGGATTAGTGAACTGCTGAATCACAGTGACGTTTCCCTGTGAAGGTGTGTGTTTTCCAGCAGACCAGTTTTATATTTAGACATTATTTGCAGACAGCTAATTCTCCAGTGGACCTCTGTGATGACACCAGCTGTGGTTCCTAGATGATTTATGGAGCAACTGGGAAGCTTCGGTATTATTTTACAGTATACAAATGAGCTACTGCCAACAATACCGACTATTTAGCCAAAGTCCACAAACATCTGCTCCGATTTCATAAGCTTGAGCAAGGCACTAGAACACAACCGTCTATTGGGGATGGCAGTGAACAGGGTATATTTGAGTGCTTTGGTGTTTCAGTAGTCAAAATTCCCCAAAACACGCTCTTGTGACAAAACTCGACATTTTGAACTGAAAATCACATGCAATCATGCAAATCCCTCATTTCAGTTAAAAGAGTTATTTTACTGCTCCATAGTCAAAAACTGGATGGTTTATAGGGAAAAACTACAGGACGTGGCCGCAACTGATGAGGAGCATGTGAGCCCCATTAACCTACAATACACATGATTATTCATCCCTTGTTTAGCAGGTGGTGCAGCCTGAGGAGCGAGGCTGGAAAATCCAGTTTTCATATTTTAATGATGTTTAACCATCTTGACTGTTTTAGTGAGATTTGCCCAGTTTGGGAGATATCAGCTGTAGAAATGTCTGCCTTCTGTGAAACATAATGGAATTAAATGGCACTCACTTTGTGAAGCTCAAAGCGGTAAAACAAAAAAAACATGTTGCTTTCTGTGCTTCCCTGTAAGGTATTTTGTACACATTGCACTTTACTAAACACTTTAAATCTTTGTAGTTTTGCAACAGTGACTATCATCTGTGTAAAACACTGAAATTCGTTATGTAACAGCATTTTTATCCATTAGGTTTGCAGTGCAGATTTCTTCTTTTTCTTCTTCTTCTTGCTCTTTTTAGGAGTCTCCACAGCAAATCATCTGCCTCCATCTCCCCCTGTCCCTACCATCCTCCTCTGTCACACCAACCCTCTGCATGTCTCCTTCGCCACATCCATCACCCTCTTCTTTTCCTCCTGCCTGGCAGCTTTGTCTTCAACATCCTTTATCCAATATATCCACCAAGTATCTCAGCCTTGTCCCTCTAACTTTGTCTCCAAGCTGCTCATCCTCAGCTGTCCCTTTGATTAAGTCACTTCTAATCCTGTCAGTTCTGGTCACTCCCACCGTCTGCAAACCATAAAACATACTAGCTCACACTAGCATCTTGTAAACCTTCCCTTTCACTTTTGCTTCTTTCCATCTGTCACAAATCACCCCTGTTCTCGATAATCCCAGTTTGAGGGCGAACTGATTTAAATTCAGTTCAATCAAAAGCTCTCAATTGGCGCGCACCTGTGAAATGCTTTCAAAATCCTTTCAAAATATGAGTGAAGACTTTACAAAATGCTTGCAGGCTAATTTTTAAAGTTTAAATGGCACAAAGTTTGTTTCCAGCTACTAAATTGGAAATATTTTCTGGGTTTCTTCATCTTTTTTAAAGTAAACTGAATTTCCAGCTCAACAGATTTCACACATTATTCCGTTTATCACAACAGTAAGTGTAATGAACAATAAGAAGACAAAAAAGGTCAGCCACCACCTTGAGCAATTCACTGTAAGGGTGTATTTAACCCCCCCAGATTTACAGATATAGTGCCGTGTCATTGTATCTATTAGTAATGTGGAATTAAAGGCTGTGCCCAGAATACTCATGATAAAAGAAACAGGAAACATCTGTTTTCACCCTCTGTGGTGAATTTTTACCATGAAATCTACATTTTATCATTCTGTGCTCAAACCTCTGCGCTTTGCACCAAAAGTTTCAAAAATGTGTGTAATTACATTATCTGAACCAAAGGCTGTTAGAAGGTGCCGGACACACTCTTAGTGTTTAAAATCTCGAATCCCCCCTTTAACAGCCTCTCAGCGAGCTCACAGACGGTGAGAAATCAGTCAAGCCGCGCAGGCTGAATACAAAATGGGTTTTACACTTAATTCTAACTGGCACCAAATAGGTCTTAAAGAAGAGGCTTAAATCGCCGCGTCATGGTGGATGTTGGGTTATAATCACTGCTGTTAATGTCTTGCCCCAGGAGCTCCAGTTCGAGCGGCTGACTCGGGAGCTGGAGGAGGAGCGGCAGATCGTGGCTAGCCAGCTGGAGAGGTGCATGCTGGGAGCCGAGTCACCAGGAGGAGACAGTAGCAGGTAGATTTGACTCACGTGATCACATCAAGTATTTGGCACCAAGATTTTAGCAATTAAAAGCAGACAGTATCTCATGATGAATAAATAATAAAAATACACATGACCACCTCTTATAGTTTAAGAATTATAATGATGCACAGCGGCCCTGAGTGTAGTTTATTTAGATAGAAGTGCTTTCTGAGAGTTCAGATGACACTGCCTTCATTGTAGCCATGTAGACCAGGGGTGTCAAACTCCAGGTCTCAATGGCTGGTGTGCTGCAGGTTTTAGATGTATCCTTGATCCAACACTGGCTAAATGGCTAAATGACCTGTTTGTTCAGCCCTTACTTGTATCTGACTATTGTCATTGGAATTAATTTAGTATTTACGCACCAAGAAAATTGTTTCCAAAGACCTATTAACTGAAAAACTTGATATATCTCTGTGCAGTGTATCCTTGAGTTTTTCCTTGGATGTTACTCAAGGACACTCAAGCACATCTTTTTCTTCAGTGTAAGCATTTCCATGTTGTATAAAAAAGAAGAAGGATGTTAGCATTAATTCATATACATACAGTACAGTAATGTGAAAAAGTCCTGAGTCACCCTCATTTCTTCATCTTTGGTTAGAAAAATGGGAACTAGGTAAAGGAATTTATTGAAACATGAGCAAATATACATGGAAATGCAGTATATGAGGCAAAAACAGAGCTTGTACCTTTCTAACAAGCTTGAAAGTCAATATTTGGTGTGACCACCTTTATTCTTCAGTGCAGTCTGAACTCTCTTAGGCAGCTTTCTTGTCATTTCTTTAAGTAGTCTTCAGGAATAGTTCTCCAGGCTTCTTGAAGGACATTCAAAGCTCTTTGGATGTTGGCTCACCCCAAAACATGACAGAGCTTCCAATGTGTTTTACAGATGACTGTTAACGCTCACTGTTGTAGCTCTCCTCTGTACATACTGATGCCAGTTTGAACCAGAAACTTTATCACTCAATCAGACCTGCTGTCACTGATTTAAAGACTGAGTAATTTTCATATCTCAGCTTCTTCTCGGTTTCACTTCATTACGAAACGACTTCCTGACAGCCAGCCTTCCACTGAGACCATTTCTTTTGAAGCTTTAGTGAACAGTAGATGGATCAGCTGAAGGTCCAGATGTATCTCCCAGGTCCTGTGTCAGGTCTTTGCTCGATTTTTTTCCCATGTCATAAGAACGTGACTTTCAGCTACTGTTCATCTGCTGTAAAGACTTTTTTAAGGGATAACACTTCTTTTGCCCTCCACTTGTCCAGTTTCCTCAAACTTTATTAAGGCCACAGTGCACACCACGGTGAGATAGGCAAGTTTTCAGGTAATAGCTTTTTGTGAATCACCTTGTTAGTGCATAAATACTATTTTAAATCTCTCAAATTGTGTTATCTTTGGCATTTTTTAATAGGTTCAACTAAAGAAATGGGAACAAATGATGTGTTTTTGTGCAATATACACAACACAACATGGTCTGGTACAAGGACTTGAACTGAAAATGAGTGAAAAAGCAGCCAATGTCCAAGGAAAACTTTAAAAGCACTTCAGAAAGTCTGAAATTATTGCTCAACTTAAATTTAACATACTTACAAGGAACTCCACCACCCTTTTTTTTCCATTTCATTTCATTCTTGTATCTATAGCAAAACAAAGCTAATAATGCACCCATATTTGTTGTTGTTGTTGTTATATGGATTACAGCTGGCTGTAAATCACACCCAGCTCCAGAAAGCTCTGTCAAACCACATAATGGTGATATCCGTCTTCATGAGGACTGATGTTCAGCCAGCTGACAGTCACTTTGTGGTGTCACAGCCAGCATACATCACTCTGAGCACAAACAGAAACCTTGAAATCCACAAAACCCTTGAATTATTAAAGAAAACTTGACACTTTATGCATGACGTCTGTAATTTTGACCTTTAAAAGATGCTTCGACTTCTAACATCGGTCTACAAATCATAAGATGTGCCAAACAATAAGCATTACAACATCTATTGACCTAAACAGAGCTTTGACTTAGGTCATATTCTTAGAGGTAGTTGTATTTATGCCTTTGTTTTGGTGTTCATTTCAGTATAAATTATGTGTTTCCAGCTGCAGGTGTTTCCTCAGCCCAGATAAAACAGTGCATGGTCTGTTTAAAAAGTGAATTGAACTCACACAGCTTTATTTTCTTCATTGTTCTTGTGTATTTGGATGTTTGTTTTCTAGGGAGATGGTTCCCTATCCAGTTTGTCTTCTTATATCTAACCTACCGTCTTCCTTCTCCTTCCTGGTCTGGTTGGACATAAAGTATTTGACAGTGACTCTAATTTGATTTACCGCTCTCTCTGCTCTCTCGCCTCCTCCATTTCCTCATCTGCACTGCTGCCGAAGCTCATCCGAGAAGTCGTTTGCATGGAGATCCGCAGGTATGACTTCTTTTGTTTAACCTTTAACATTATATATTAAATAAAAGATCCAAAATGGTAATATATAAAGTGTTGGCATGAAGGTTACATGAAGGCAAAAAGCTTCAGTGATGCTCAGTGGAGTTTTATTCTATGCCTGCAGTACTTTCTTTTAAATGGTAAATGCTGTAGCTTCAGATAGGATGAAGCGCATATGATTAGGCCGCTGAAAGAACTTTGTTTTTTTAACATGAGGAAGCTATTATAGCCTCCAAAAGGCTGAAAATTGCCAGAATGCAGCACCAGCCGGTCAAGCAAAGCAAAACAATGTTTCTGCCAGTATGTATACTGTATGTATAAAAGCTTTGAATTGGATCCATTTACTATTCTGCCACAGATCCTTTTCCTCAGATTTCCATCCTATTCTTCACTGTCATCTTTCCCCTGAAATAAAAGAAGTGGTATAAAAAGAACTGATGCAGAGATGATGCTGTTGATTTGCCACACCTGTGTTTTTCAGCGCGTGTGAATCTGTGTATGTGAAGTATATGCATTAATGCTAGAGTTTCTGCATGTTTTTAATCATACAACAGGCGGAGAGTCTCAGGGCGGAGCCACGGAGGGGTCTGGATGTCCTGGTCGTCACCTGGAAGCAGAGGAGGGACTCTTCCTGCCGGAGCAGGACCGAGCATCCCTACATGGCAGTGAGGGTCTGTTAAATATACTCAGCACACGGTTTAAGCGATGCTTTAGGAAGGGACTAAAGTTCATACTGTTGAGTGAAGACTCTGGAGAATAAGCAGCATTTTTAGTTTATTGTGTCGTCCTTAAGCAAAGAAAGTACACCCTCTTGTAATCTTACATACTGGGACATAACAAAGTCTTCTGGTCCTTAAAATGATTTAACATCACCCTTTGATTCAATAGCTTATAGACCCACCTTTAGCAGCAGTATCTTGAATATATCTCTCATATTCTTGTGGAGGAATTTTTGTCCAAATCCGGTCATTGCATCACCTTCGTTCTTTTCTCTTTCAATCATTCTGTTGTAGTTTTGCTGATATGCTTGGGGTCATTGTCCTGTTGCATGACCCAGTTTAAGCTGAGCTTTAGCTGTTGGACAGATGGCCTCACATTTGACTCTAGAATACTTTGGTATACAAAGAAGTTCATGGTCGACTCAATCACTGCAGGATACCCCTTCCTGTGGCTGCAAAACAATAGGATTTTTTATCCAACATGCAATATCATCTGAAAAGGATCTGATTGGTACAATCTTTATTTTTGGATCTTGATGATCCATGGAAATCATACCTGGATAGAAATCAAAAACACACAGTGGAACACTATCAGTCATGGATTGGCCTCCCCAGAGCTCGGACCTCAACATTATTGAAGCAGTGTGGGATCATGTTGACAGAGAACAGAACAAAAGGCAGAAACATCCAAAGAAGAGCTTTGAATGTCCTTCAAGAAGCCTGGAGAACTATTCCTGAAGACGACTTGAAGAAATGACAAGAAATGAGGGGTGGCTCAAGGCTTTTTCACAGTACTGTATGTTTTAAGGAGCGTCTACCATACAAGCATGTAGCATCCTTCAGCTTCACAGTCAGATTCAGCCCTCTCATCATGTTGAAACACCATATGTTGAGAGAGCCAAACTCAGCCCGAGGCTTCATAGCAGCATTTTACCAACCAGTGAATATAAGTCCACAATTCTGAACCAACACTGGACAATCTGATCACATTTAACAGATGCCAAAGACCCACACTGTTTCACATGAGTCTAAAATACCCAGAACCTGATATCCGCCTCCGCTCTGCTGTCTGAGTTTTATTTTTTATAGTCTGCCGTTGACGTCGGAAATGTTTCCCACGTATTCACTCCTGGGAGCTTTGCGTTACAGCCACAGCCTGTCGCTGTTGGACATTAGGCATCTTCACTGGAGTGTTTGACACTTCGGTCCATCAAGCTACCTCAGAAGCTTGTGTTAAACCACAAAAAAGTTGGGCGGCCAGCAGAGCGAAGCAGTGGGTGCAGCTGTGAATTCTTATGTGTGCAGGACGCTTGCTGGTTTTATCCATGTCTTTAAAGCACAACGCTGAAAAAGACTCGGCCTCCTTCTCCCTCCACATTTATTATCTGCACCATTAGTAAATATGTAACATCTGACTAGTGGTTTGAAATGTTTAAAACAAACTTGCCTTTGGTCTTATTTATATTGCATACAGCTGGAGTGCACTGGTAGTGTAAAAATATCACCCACGCTTCCTCCTCCTGGTGCTACAGAAGAAAGTAGGCCAGCAGATTGTTCCAGGAACGGCTTAATGCAGATGTCCGTGTGTATGTATTTATACACATAATATCTTTTTAACAAGTTGAAAGCCGAGTGAGATAACATGCAAATCAGTAAACCGCAGTGACTGATGTCGGGGTGGCTGCGGTTTGATCACAACACATTCTGCTTTAATGTGTCACAAGAAGCACTGAGGCCTCTTATCGTACTTTCCTTCCAGGCTCAGGAGGTCACTCGGTCCAGATGACCTCGTATTCTGACAGCGGCTACCAGGACAGCAGCGTTAGTTACTACAGCAACCAGAACGTGGTGCGTTCGGAGCCCCGAGCGTCAATATCCAGGAGCCCAAGAGCAGAGGGTCAAGCTTCTGGGCAGGTAGGCCTGATCACCAAAGGGTTACGTCACGAGTTACTAACCTTGGAAAGAAAAGCTAAGGGTAAGATTTTACCTCTGTGTTTGCTTAGTTTTTCAGTGACAGTTGCCAATGCTGCAAATTCTTCCACATTTAGTAAGATTAAGAGCACAGAGGTGAAAACCACAAATACAAATGTGTAAAAAATAAAGCAATATATTAGGTCCACCCTTTACTGTGGAGAGCATAAATGTTGGTGCTTGCACTGACATGCGCTCACATCCAGAGGTTAAAATGTACATTTTGCAGGCATTGTGCTGTGCATGTCAGTTTATAAAGGCTACCACAAGATTCAGTCCTGTATGATTACAAAATGTGTACACTGTGCCACCTTCACAGACTACGTGACACTTTAATTAACGAGCTACTTTCAACCAGAACTATGAACCGGTATGCATAATTACAGCTATGCTTTTTACACTCATGGAGAAATGTAGCCAGGGTTATAAAAGTGCAAAAATATCTATGTTAGATCGCAGATGCAAAGCAGGAGAGTAATTTTCTCTCAGTGCAGTAGTGTACCCATAAACTCAGCACACACTACGACAGTTGCCTGCAAGCTCACAATGTCCTCAACACATTTTCATTTGTTTTGCAGTTTTCCAGTAGGCTCATGCCTCAAAACTAGCTGCAAAAGCTGATGAATCACCTCTTTTTAGCTGACATGAAATACACAAGTGTCCTCCTCAGTCATGCTAGTTACTATTAATGGACAAGCACTAAACGGCTGTTTACCAAATAATTAAAATGAGCTTGCAGTATCTTATCAGCAATGTGGGTGTTCAAGTTTTTTCTTACCAAATGTTATGAATTAAAGTAACTTAGTGTTTAATAAGGGTTGCACGGTGGTTAGCACTGTTGCCTCACAGCAAGAAGGTCCTGAGTTCAATTCCACCATGTGGAGTTTGCATGTTTTCCCCATGTTTGTGTGGGTTCTTCCTGGGTTCTCCCACAGTCCAAAGACATGCACTTAGTGGGGATAGGTTAATTGGAAACTCTAATTAACCCATAGGTGTGAATGTGAGTGCAAATGGTTGTCTGTGTATATGTGTTAGATTGGCGACCTGTCCAGGGTATACCCTGACTCTCGCCCTAAGACAGCTGGCGCCCCCCCCCGTGACCCTGAAAAGGATAAGCGGATGGGTAGAGTTTAATTATATCCGTAGAATTCAGCTGAGGGGGCACAGTGACCTTTGTGCCAACTCTGCTGACGTAGT
Source organism: Benitochromis conjunctus (assembly GCA_015052645.1). NCBI lineage: Eukaryota > Metazoa > Chordata > Actinopteri > Cichliformes > Cichlidae > Benitochromis > Benitochromis conjunctus. The sequence continues at coordinate 20,539 of VOQK01033936.1, forward strand.
TTGTGAACATTTGAAAATAGAGCACGACTGTGACTGGCTGTCTTTGTAATTAGCTTCTGTCTCTATTAATGTTTCAGAAAATCCCTATATGTAAGGTATTTATCATGCTTAATTATTTTAAGAATAATAATAACTGACGATTAAATGCATTAAGATGCATTTAATCATGAGTTATTATTCCTCTCTGACTTCCTTCTGCAGTGTGTCTTGTGTCCTCCGTCTCCCTCCCCTTAATACCAACGAGTCGTGGGAAATTTGTTTCTTCCTGTTAAAAGGGAATTTTTCCTTCCCACTTTCACCAAGTGCTTACTCATAGAGGGTCATCTCATTGTTTAGGTTGTCTCTGTATTATTGTAGGGTCTTTACTTTACGATATAAAGTGCCTTGAGATGACTTGATTGACGAGATGATGATTTGGCCCTATATAAATCAAACCGAAGTTAACTTGATTGATTAGAGCAGGGGTCTCCAACTCCAGGCCTCGAGGGCCGGCGTCCTGCAGGTTTTAGATAACACCCTGGGTCAGCACACCTGAATCAAAGGATTAGTTCATTAGCAGTCCTCTGGAGAACTTCCAAGACATATTGAGGAGGTCGTTTAACCATTTAAATCAGCTGTGGTGCATCAAGGACACATCTAAAACCTGCAGGACACCGGCCCTCGAGGCCTGGAGTTGGAGACCGATGGATTAGAGGCTCTTTACTCTAACACAAATTACACCAAGCAAATCCAGTGTCAAGTTAAAAAGTGTGTTAAGAGTCTGGGTCTGCTTTGCTGCTTCAGGACGACTTGCTGTAATTGATGGAACCATGAATTCTGATATCTACCAGAAAATCCTGAAGGAGGACGTCCAACCACCAGTTTATGCTCTGAAGCTCAAACTCAAAACACACCGGCAGGTCCACCTCTGAATGACTCAAAAAAGAGAAAAAAGAAAAATGTTTTGGAGTGGTCTAATCAAAGTCAGGATTTAAATCAGGTTGAGATGCTTTGGCGTAACCTTAAACAGGCCGCTCATGCTGGAAACCCCCCCCCAATGTGCCGGATTTTTTCTAAAACAATACTGCAAAGAGTCAAAATTATTCCACAGCGATGTGATGACTCATTGCCAGTAACCACAAACACTTGATTGCAGCTTTTTGCTGCCAAGGGTAGCACAACCAGTTATTAGGTTTAGGGGGTAATTACACGCACAGGGACAGGTAGATTTGAATAACTTTTTCTCCTTAAAATTGTCATTTAAAAATGACATTTTCTATTTACTTGGGTTATCATTGTCTTGCCTTAAAATTTGTTTGATGATCTGAAACATTTAAGTATGACACGTATGCAAAAAACGTTTTCAAAACTCCAGTCACAGTACGGTAAGCTAGCTAGTAGC
>VOQK01033939.1:0-11698 GCA_015052645.1 Benitochromis conjunctus
GCTTCACACTCGGCTGTGAACCGTTCCAAAGCGAGCTGGAGGCCATCACCTGATGAAGCCAACAGAACCACATCATCTGCAAAAAGTAGAGATGAGATTCTGAGACCACCCAAGTGAAAGTCTTCTGCCACTTGGCTGCGGATAGAAATTCTGTCTATAAAAATTCTGTCTATAAAAATTCTGAACAGAATCTGTGACAAAGGGCAGCCCTGGCGGAGCCCATCACCCACCAAGAACGAATCCGACTTATTGCCAGCTATGCAGACCAAGCTCTTGTAATGGTTGTATAAGGATCGAATGGCCCATAGCAATGGGCCAGACACCCCATACTCCCGGAGCACCCCCCACAGGACACCCGAAAGGACACTGTCGAATGTCTTCTCCACGTCCACAAAACACATGTAGACTGGTTGGACAAACTCCCATGCACCCTCAAGTATCCTTGAGAGGATAAAGAGCTGATCCAGTGTTCCACGACCAGGACGAAAACCGCATTGTTCCTCCTGTATCCGAGGTTCGACTAACGGACGGACTCTCCTTTCCAGCACCCTGGCATAGACCTTCTCAGGGAGGATGAGGAGTGTGATTGCCCTATAGTTGGAACACACCATCCAGTCCCCTTTCTTGAAGATGGGAACCACCACTTCGGTCTGCCAATCCAGGGGTACTGCCCCTGATCTCCAAGCAACATTGTAGAGGCGTGTCAACCAGGACAGTCCTACAACATCCAGAGCCTTCAGGAACTCGGGGCAGACCTCATCCACCCCAGGGGCTCTGCTACCAAGGAGTTGTTTGCCTCAGTGACTTCGCACCCAGAGATTGGCAGGTCATCCCCTTCGTCGCCAGACTCTGCTTCCTCCACGGAAGACGTGCCAGTGGGATTAAGGAGGCCCTTGAAGTATTCCTTCCACCACCTGACAGTTTTCTCAGTCGAGGTCAGCAGTGCTCCACCCGCACTATACACAGTGCAGGTAGCACACCACTTTCCCCTCCTGAGTTGCCTGACGGGTTGCCAGAATTTCTTTGAGGCAGTCCGAAAGTCTTTTTCCATGGCCTCTCCGAACTCCTCCCACACCCGAGTTTTTGCTTCTCATATGGTCTCTCTACCCAAAGATTGAATTGATCTGAATTACTAGAGGTGTTGGAGGTGCTTGTGTGCCACAAGCACCTCCAACATGATAAGGTGGCTATTTGCAGCATATAAATCATACAAAGATTATAGATCTAGCACTCATGTGACTGACTGTCATATTGGGATATTATTACAGTAATCATGGATATGTCTATGAGACAGCTGCCTGTGAAGCCCTTTGGTGGATTTACTATTTTCTGCAAGGTCGACTATATAATCATACAAATGATGGCTATTTTCCCGAGCATCATTTTAAAACCCCATTAATACGCTACTGCTCACAGAAGAATGACAGGATGGACAGTGCCACACGATAAAGACATCACAGCACTACACGGGAGCCATGTCATTTGCATCATGCATCTGTATCATGCCGTTTCAAGTCTGCGTTCATCAGTCATGCCACAGCTGCCTTCAAGCTCAATAGAAAATGAAAGAAACTGAGATTACTACAGAGTTTTGCAAGGCGCTGATAGGAGGTAAACAATCTGGAGAGAAGAGGACTGAGGAGGAGGGAAGGGGAAGCAAGGTCACCATCCTAACATGTGCTGCAGGCAAAAGAGTTCTTTGTACAGGCACAGGAAATAAAATATCAGAAAATAGTTTATATTCTGGGTGGAGTCTAATAAAACAGTGAGTCTAAACATCTGATTATTTTCATCAGATGTTTCTGCCACTAAATGATCAAACCACCAACTTTCTGATTAGAAGATGACCTGCTCTACCTCCTGAGCCACATCCTAAAAGATCAAAGTTAGTAATAATTATTTCCTTTCCCACTGCACAGGCACATTGATGCATATCAACAAAACTTAGCATATCAGCATCTTCAGTCAGTCAACCAACAACTTAAGAGTTTTTCATCAAAGCTGAATGTGTCATCAAGTATCCAGGATAAAAGATGCCATGTACTCCCTCCAAATTAGATTAGATTAGATTAGATTAGATGGCCACCTCACTAGCATCTCATTGGACTTCTCAGCTTCAGATTAAGTTAAATTGACAACTACATCCTCTATAAACATGTATATCATTAAATAACTGCGAAACAAGCCCAACTCATCAGCCCCCCTCCCCCATGCTTGGTAGATGGTGTGATGAATCTGTGCTGATAGGCTATAGTGCAGTGTGTGGGACCTAAAATAATGTTTTCTGACTGTAGTTGCTAATTTTTTCAATTCAGTGTTATTTATACAGCGCCAAATCACAACAGCAGTCGCCTCAAGGTGCTTTACATTGTAAGGTAGACCCTACAATAATACATACAGACAATAATCATATGACTCCCTATGAGCAAGCCCTTTGGCGACAGAGGGAATGAAAAACATATGACCTGGTAGTTTTTGCTGTTTCCCTGGACATGATGTGACCTCTGAGTGAATGTGTTGGGACCCCTAGGAACATTGTTTTCCACTTGTGAATAATGTTTCTCATTATAGAAAGATGGCCTATAAATTGTTTGGAAATGGCCCAAACAGATTTTCTGAAATCACAGCAGCTGTTGTGTCATTGGGATTGTGTCAGCACACCTAAATGCTCCAGACCAGAAAACTGTTGTTCCAGAGAGAGTCAGGTTTACTGACACTGATCACTTCCTAAATTCCTTTTAAGGGTATTCTTAGTTTTCACACATTGTTTCTGAATTTTTTTTAAATAAATTATGTCACCTTTTGTTGAATGTACCTACTTTTAAGACCTGAAAAGGACACAATCATTGTTTAATATTCTAATACTACATACAAGAGAATGAGAATGTAAATACGGTGTACTTTCTTTTTACCATGACTGCAGTTTGAAGCACAGACTAGTACTCTTGTTCTACCTGGCCCTTGGGCAGGACTTTTACACAGCTATGTCTATGAAAACAAGCCCCACGAGGCCAGCTTTTGACCATTTCAAGTGATATTGCATTTTAATGATTCATATTTTGCCACAGATATAATCACTACCTCACCCATAGTGAACCCGAGGCAATTGTCTTTTAGAATAGGCATAACATAAGCAGACATTTTGGATAATTCATATAAGCCATGCCTGTAGGAAGAAAGTCATGCACAAGGTCAAAAATCTATTTAGATGTTTCCTAGCAACTGGGCTGCCATGTAAGAAATACACCCTGCAAGAGTTACCATTGGGCTAAATAATAAAAATGTTTTAAAATTTTATCTAGCTACTAAACCAAAAGCTCAAATAAATTCAAACAAGCTCTATCATTTTGAGCTGTGTTTAGTTGGAGTAGGAGTGAAAATAATTTATAGTCTGTACATGAGCAGACATGCTGACAAAAATCCCAGCCAGTGTTGTTAACGCTCTTCCAAATCAGGAACGCCAGCAGCTTGTGAACGCTGCTCATTTCTGCCTTTGATGTCTCCCAGTTGATCAGCGGCGTGTTTGTCGGCTGAGACGACGCTGTCTCTGCTAACCTCTAAATGACTCCAGCTATCACTAAGCTTCATTTCAAACACATCAGCCCTGGATTTACACAAAGACATCCTAAACAGTAATCATGGAAACACTGGAGCACCTCATTAAGCAGAGATGTCTGTTACTTACCTTGGTCAAGTGATTCATAATCCAAAAAATCTAAATTTTAAAGGATTTAAGGGATTTGTACTTTGTAATAACAAATACTAATCAAACATTATTTGTCATGCATCACATTACAGTAATGACCATAACTAAATGTCAGACAGCACAACTCTCATCTAACATCAGGACCACTGACAATGAATGGTGTAACAAGATCATGTGACAGCCTTACAACTGTAAGTCTTTATAATTGTGGTTGGATATAAAGACAGCCAGTATGTGCTAAAAGAATAAGACCCATTAACTTAACTAAGTGCACATCTTTGGACTGTGGGAGAAAACCCACACAGAGAACATGGAGACTCCACACAGACAGACCCCGGCCTGATGGTGGGATTGGACTCAGGACCTTCGTGCTGTGAGGCAACACTGCTAACCACCGCGCCACATCGACAACTCTGCCTGCGTTCCCATGTTGATGAGCCATTTTCCGAACAAATGTAAGACACATCCTTTTTTTTGTTGTTTTGTTCTGGAATCGCACTCCAATACTTTCCAGGCTCAAATAATCTTGTCAGTGTAGATCATTTCTCTGTGTTGTACATCAGCTTTCATTTATAAAGTGCTCTGTGCTGCAGCAATGATTCATATCAGCAGCAGGAATGAGAGTCTGTAATCCACGAGGAGCACAATGCTTCTCACCTGCCAAGTATACGTGTGTGTGTGTGTGTGTGTGTGTGTGTGCGTGCGTGTGTGTGTGTGTGTGCGTGTGTGCGTGTGGGTGTGTGTGTGTGTGTGTATGTGTGTATGTGTGCGTGTGGGTGTGTGTGTGTGTGTGTGTATGTGTGTGTGTGTGTGTGCGTGTGCATCTGTGCGTGTGTGTGCCTGTCTGTGCGTGTGTGTGTGTGTGCGTGTGCATCTGTGTGTGCGTGTGCATCTGTGCGTGTGTGTGCCTGTCTGTGTGTGCGTGTGTGTCTGTGTGCGCACGGCGCGTGTGTGTGTCTGTGCACATGCACATGTGCGCCTGTGCGTGTATGCTTTTGCATCTAATGTTAAAGCATTGTAATCAGACACGGCTGGAAGGCGGGATAAATGTGGATACTGCTGCTTTCATCCTCTATTCATAAATATTTCCTGTTTTTATGTGATAGACAGATGACGTTAACACATACGTCACATCTGTTGGTCTTTCACATTCTCATTCATGTCATTGAACTGCACCTCCCTAAACACTTTCATGCCATTCTTGTTCCTCATTTTCTTCCTTGAGGCAAAATTACTACAACTGTCTCAGGTGAATAATGATTTACTTATCACCATGGCAACGCTGAAGAATTGCAATGGAGTTTTAAAAATACAAGTTGCATGTAGGTCACATGCTTCAACATGAGGATTTCCCAGATCTCAGTGGCCCACATCAAAACACAGACTCTTTTTTGAGCAGCTCATGCTGCTTAGAAGAAAAAAACACAGACCTGAGTCACACATGATGGAAAAAAACTCTGATTGTTTGCACTCTGTGCTTGTGTGCTGGTTGGAGAAGTGATAAAAAACAACAACATGTCAGCGGTAGATAAGAAAGTGACATTCAAGGCAGCTGATGCCATCAGACAAGCAGGGCAAATGCTAAAGCAGCATGAAAACAGAGTGGCAGGCTCTTACTGCTGCTGATAGAGAGGATAAGGGCAGCTGTGTGTGCGTGTGTGTGCCTGTGAGTGTGTGTGTGTGTGTGTGTGTGTGTGTGTGTGTGTGTGTGTGTGATTAGCCTGCTCAGTCCACTCACCTCTCTATCACCGCCTCAATTATCCATTACAATACATGCAAGACAATGAAGGGAGAATCTGGGGACCAATGATGGCGCCCCGTTACCATGCCAACCAGAGGTGGTGCTTTTCTATAAAAAGCCAGTAGCGTGTTACTTTACATAATTCCAGTCACTTTGGATTTTCCACCCTGCTCCTCCAGACTAAGGGGCTACATTGCCGAAGCAGGTTTAAGGAGGCACGTCCAATTGCAGCAACCGCGATGCCTGCAGCTCCAGCGTCAGCAGCCGTGTCATCTCCACACGAGCCTTTTTGTGTTGATTTTCTTTGTGGGTGATGACTGGAGACATATCGCTCTGATATCACATCATACCCACCTCAGAAACCGAAGGTCAAAAGTACAGTACGATTTTGGGGAGGGGGTGGTCAGAATGTATCCACTTTTGATTTCCAGTTACCACATCTACATTTTACTTGTAAGATGGAAAGCCCTGAAACCTTGAGTTGAAACGGTCCTACTAAAATAAAAACACACAGTTGTTTGTCACGGCTTTGTTTGTTGTGAATCTTTTAAAACTGCCTTAAGTAGTAAGGTAAGTGTGCCTGCCTCCAAGTTTAAAGAAATTAATGTTCAATTATGCTAACAAACAGACATTTTATATTTCATTTAATATCAAGAGGATTTGACTGCATGAGCAACTTTGTACTTCGGTCAGTACAAAGGCGACGTGCAAGCTGTTACTGTTCAGCTCTACACACACGTGGACAGAGAATGACGCTGCTAGTCTTTGCTGTAGGAGCGACCATGACTTAGTTTCACTTGCACAATCCCGGCCTGATTATTCTTTGAGTCACAAGACAACGAAGTGATTTTGTCTTTACAGTTTTTACTTCTTTATAAACATTTAAAACCCTAAAAATTCATAAAAAAGTATTGAAAGGTTTTAGAGATTATTTATTATCTGCTAACTCTCGTTAGTGCTAGGTCGCTAAGTACAGATCTGCAGCATTCTTGTTGTATTGACTGTTCGTCTCCTGTGATTTAGTACTCCTTGGATCATCCTTCCACTCCTTGCAGTTAGTTACTCTCACCTGGACTCTCACCGTCACAGCCACCATCCTTGCTATTCTGGTCCTCTGTTTCGCCTGCCTGCCCTCACCTCTTGGACCATCGGACTCTCTGGTTGAACTAGAGATGGACCGATCTGATATACAGCATTGGTGTCGGTGCGATCCTGACCTAAGTTACTGGATGGATGGGATATCGGGGACAAATAAAAAATGTAACCGATCCTTTAAATATCACAAAAGCAACTCACATACTTGCGACATGGCGTAACCCAGCTCGTGACCTCAGCACGTCGGAGCAGTGTGCGTCACAGAGCGGCTGTGGCGTGGAGGCCTGTCGGCAGTCTGGAGTTACTTTACACTGAGAGCATTTGGAGCCTCGCTACATGCTGCCAAACCGGCATCTCATCTCCGAGTAGGCTATCCCAGAGAAGTTATATATTGTAGTTATATATATTATATAGGGTTTGAGGTGAAGCTGAGACTGTGGCAGACATTTTAGTCAATCTGGCAGGAAGTGTCTGACGGCTGGTGGAGCTCCTTATTCAGACAATCTGTCATCTCTGTTCTGATATCAGCGCAGGAACTCACAGCATCTATTAGACTCGATCATTAATGGTCGAGTCTAATACATGATATTAATTCATGTAGTTGAGTCAAACAGAGCCCACAAGACTGTGAGGCAGCTACCCCGCCAAAAAGAAAACATTCAGACGATGCGATCACAAGTAAGTGCAAACGAGTATCTATCAAACTGTAGGTTTTTAGCTCGAGTATGAACATATGAACAACTTTCAGAACTGAAGCTAGCTAGCTAGGTGGTTAGCTCAATTTACTAAAAGGGTGATATTTGTTTTCAGGGGTGTGTTCAGTATGCACCACCTAATGCCTCCAATGGTACCTACTCCGCTCAACTCAACTTGGTTTTTAGGGTTTTCATTAGGTGATAATATCTGGTACCAGGTATGTTTTTAGCACCTGCTCAGCTGGGTTTCCAAGAGAACCGAGTCGAGCTGAAAATGTGACGTCGACAGACACTCAATGACTTATGAGTGACACCGCTCAAAATCAAAATCACCACTTTTGAAACCCGGCAGTGTAAAGAGAAAATTGAGTATGAAATTCCATTACAGGCTAACCGTATTTGTTGTTACTGATAGCTTCATGTACTAACAGAAGGACTGAGTGGTTAGTGATCGCTGCTATAAAGACCTGGTTGATGAATGCTTTAAGTAGGGAAAAGAGGAAATGGCTGAAAGTTATATTTCATCAATCCTTTATGTTTCAAAAGGCTTGCCAACATGTGTTTTTATAAATCCACTGTCAGAAATGCACACGCTGAAGCTAAGTAAATTAGGGACTTCCACCACTCATTACAATCACAGTGTTGTCTCTCCCTGTGTGCAGTCACCGGTTCAAACCAGTGAACCTATCAGTTATTAAATATGAGATGTTCTTACCCATCCCAGAGTCTTTCTTGGTGCCATCAGATATGATTTCTACGTGATCTCCATCCACATCGTAACTGAAGAAATCATTGAGGTACGTCTTTGACCTCTGACCTCCAAACACATAGAGACAGCGGTTCCTCTGGTGAAGAAACAGAAATCATGGTCGACATTAAATTCAGTCGCTGACACAATCCAGCTGACAGGATTCTCCTCAGAAACACACTCACAGTGTGGAAGAGCATGCAGTGCCCGATACGGGACTGAACATCCTCTGGGCCAGCGTTGCACGAATCCTCCCGCAGGAGGCTCCACGTCCCCAGCTGGCAGTGGTAGGCATACAGGCCACTGAACTGTGGCTCTGACGTCCGGCTGTCATCCACGCTTCCATTACACGTCAGGATCCGACCCCCAAACGTGTAGATCATGTGCTTCTCAGAGTCCATGCACATCTGCAGGGAGGAAAGAAAAGCAGCACCAGTTTGTGACTTGAAGCAGCTTTCTTAACTGCCTTGTGTTTTCTTGGACACGACTGAGCTCTAACAAATGTCCAAAGTAGGGATGAAGTGTTAAACTCGATGCCCAATGCTGGTGAGATATTGTGTCCTAAATGTTATGCAGGCATGTGCCACCAGATGGCGCATCGTGGTTTAAAAAAAAAACAAAAACAAAAATAAAACAATCTGTTAGAATGACATTGGGGATACCAACGACGGTGGATGGGTTCTCTATTAGCAACAGAGTGAGGAGTTCAGGAGGGGCTCACAGTACAGTGGCTACTCCTCCACATCAGAAGGAGGCCGTCAACTCCTGGGTGAGGTGCTCAGACCCAGCATGTCCTACCAGGAGGAGGCCCCTGCGTTGACGCTGGAGAGATTACATCTATGGGCTGGCCTAGGAACGGCTCGATGTTTCCCTGGAGGAGGAGGGCCCAGAGGGAAGTCTGGGCTTCATGCTGCACCCCAGACCCAACTTCAAAGAAGCGGGAGAAAACGGATGCATGATTTATCATTTTGGATTTTTCTGATGTGATTTTGGTATTTTTTAATAATAAGTTAACATCTTTTGTAGTAACACGTTTTCATATTTTAGTATAACATGTAATGTTGATCATGCAGGATGCGAGGTGCCTTTGTTATTATGTATACCTGAATGTTTCTTGGTTTTAGACTCGCCATCGTTAGTCAAGTAAGAAATTAGTCGCCAGCAACGTCCCTGGTCCAAAGTGAAAAACGTCTGTCACAGTTTCACGGAGTGAAAGGTGTCATCTTAAAACTGCCTTTATTTGTCTGTCAGAGATGATCGATTTAATATTGTAGGAGATAATTTATTACTGTTTTGGACAATGTGAGAAATAGTTAAACTGCAACATCTAAACCTCCATTTCCTCCGCTGCCTTTCAAAGAGTGAGGAAAGCGCTCCGTCAGCAGTCACGGCACAGACACAAGAGTCCATTGTTGCTGTGAGGTCAGGTGTACGTCACAGCTCTGTCGATCAAACAAACCTGAATACCAGCAGTAGCTACAGCCAACACAAACATGACCACAGAGAGAGGTTTGGCCTTGCCAGGTCTGAAGTCGGCTTCTGCTGAAACTAAAAGTGGCAGCATGACTGAGCCCTCTCAGTACCACAAACTAAAGCAATGTGTATTAAACATTAGCTGTGCCACTTTCCTTTCATCTGACACAGACAACGAAGCTACAGAAGGTGCACCTAACCGTTTTTTTCCCCCTTTGGTCTTTAACGTACTGCTACTTATACAGTTTTGATGAAAACGTTCTTGAATCCTCTTGTCTTGTGTGTCCTAAACGATCCACCAAACACAAGATTTCTATTTATTTTTTTAAACCGTCACGAGGTAAACACCTAGTGCAAACCTATTTTTATTCCACTTACATGAAGGTTGGAAATTTTCAAAAACTGTAAACAAAAATTAAAGACATTTCATTTTGTAAGTACTGCACAAGATTTAGAGCTAAAACAAAAGATTTGCAATTACTAATCAGTTAAGGTTAGGCTTGAGCTGTTAAACTTCAGCCAGATTAAGACTCCACACAGTCCCTCTATCACACCTGCTGCTGGTTCAGGAGTGGATGTGCCTGTTGTGTCCGACAGGTGTGCAATTGTTGTCAAAAATGATGAAGTATCTGGGGCGTGTCCCGACACCCCGACAGAGAACACCCTCCACTACAGCTCTGCCACTTCTGTGAGGTTTGCCAGTGTAAAAATGGACCACTGGCCAAAGATGTCAAAGTCAGTAACACCAATCAGAGAGACGTTTCATCACTCATCCAAGTGACTGAAGAAGTCAGCTGGATGATGACGCAACGTTTCTCCCACTGAAAACATCCACAATGTCTGCTGAGTGTAGCAGCCAGAGTCAAAGCTCATAGTGAGACCTGTTATGGTGTTTGGTTTGGCACTAACAAAAACAAAGCAGGTGGAGTTGAAGATATTTGTTTTCAGACGTGACCTGAAGGAACGGGATTAGACATGATTATATCAGAGGGACAGGTCAGGTCGAGTTATGTGGAGGCAGAGACAGAGGAGGAAGAACAGTGAAGGAACTGGACAGACAATGTTGAATATGGAGGAAAAGTGGAGTGTAAGAGATGGGTTGGCCTTTGCAGCTACCTGGTGGTCAAACACCAACTTTGGCCCTCCGTCAGCTGACGTATCCTCGCTCAGTAGCGTCCAGGTGTTGGCGTCTATGTCATAGCGGTAAAAATCGCTCTTCAACGACTTGCTGTTCCTGACACTGGAGTCCAGGTAGCGGCCCAGTGTGTAGATCTGACGCCGCTGTGAGTCGATGCACATCTTGTGGCATGAGCGAGCGCTCGGGCCACTCTGTTACACAGGAGACATGCTTACATGTGTGTTTAACATGCACAGCGTCACAGTGTCATCTACCCCTTTCTACCCGTTCGTCACCTCTTTCTCTGTGTCTCTGGAGATGCAGGCCCAATGGTTCTCCTGCACACTGTAAGCCCAGAAGTCTGCCAAATCCTGGGTCCCATCCCAGCCCCCAAACAGGTACACCGTCTCTGTGGGTAGGAAACAACGTTCAGCAAAGAGACAACCTACATCTACATGACACCGAGCCCGTTCTTCATTTAAACTTGACCGAAGCTGTCACATCCAAGCAGTTCCTGTCAATAATCAATGTAGCCTTGAAAATATTCATAAAAATCAGTAGCCTCCAATAACAACTGCAAAGAAGATCATTTCCCCCTTAAATAAGCATCTGATGAAGTAAACTTGAATTGTTCCTATTTTATTTTATTTTCCTATTGCCTGACAGTGAAGGGAGACACTGCTTCAATTCAACAAGGACACACACACGCACACACAATGCAGACATCCCATGTACACTGATACTGACACGCACGCATTCCCCTCCCAGAAACCAACGCCTCCCATGCTTTCTTCCTGCCGACGTAGATGGGCGGGTCTGGACCAGCGCCGTAGAATGGCAGCAGGAGTGGGCGGGGTCTTTTCTACACCGGCTCACTTGACACACCCTTCCCCCACCCCATTTGCTTGTCACGTGTTTTTGATGGTGTAAGATGTAAGATTATGTGCTTTATGTGCTGAGGTGTTTTTTGCTGTACTCAAACTGGGCATCTCAGAGCCCAGTCTGAATAGAGTCTTTTTTTTCTCCTCCCAATCCTGATGTTGTGTATTTCACTGTTTCTACTACTACCTATTCTGACCTGTCTCCCCGATGTGATGTTTGTGTGATGTATGTCTGGTCGGAG